>WBMZ01003780.1:0-214786 GCA_013400975.1 Atrichornis clamosus
CGGCGGGGCGCGGTGGCGGCCGCCCCCAGCGGCGAGCGGAGCGCACCTGCCAGGGACAGCGGGCGGCGCGCCGGCGGTCTTCCCCTTCCATGCGAGTGGCACTTGAAGGCAAAGCGCTTAAAATATTCCCTTTCGCAGCGCCGCGGGCATCGGTGGCAAACACCGCGGAGAAAGTACCGTGGGAGACTGACTTGACGGGATAAAGGCTGTGCAAAACGATGTCCTCAATGATTAGAGAAATAACAGAACCTTGTAATAAAATGTGGTGAACTTTACAGCAACACGTTGGGAGGGGTGATTGTGGACAGAATTATTGTCCTCTGGAAACGACTCGGATCTCATGGATCCTCAGGATTTTCAGAGGACTTTCTGTTCAGGGCTCCAAGGATACTCTCCCCTAAATGTTGGTGTGATTGTTATCAGACGTGATAATACGGATAAGAAACACATAAAAAACGTTCTGTTCAACTGTGTATGCATTGTACCGGGTGCTTGACTTGTTCACCTCTGGTTTGCACCAGCACCTTTTCGTGATCAGTTTGTCCCAGATGAGTACAGAGGTGCATCTCCAGGACTGCCTGCAGGATGGCTAAGCATTAGTTACTAGCACTTAGCCCTGTTACTGTCTCACTAATGAAATCAGAAGAGATCTTTGGTAAGGCAGAAGAAATACCTCTTAGTGAACAGGAAGGAGATAGAGTGGCAGTGATTGCTCCTGCCACCTCATCTGTATGCACACTTTTTTCTATCTGCTCACCCTGTACAGAGCACCTCCTGCTATTTCAAGAGTGGTAATGACAGAAGTGGAGAAGAAACAAGTTGCAAGCTGACAGAAAGATGCAGAACTCCAGGTATTTTAGTCTAAGGACTTGCCCTGTTCTTGTGCCACAAGCACTGGGAACAGCTGCTGATCAAGGCAGGTAACAGTAGCAGAGTTGACCACACACTCTCTCAATGTATATCTGATCATTTGTGGGGAGGAAGAAGAGGGAGTGGGAAAGGGATGCCGCTGGTCTTTGAGAGGGACGTAGATCTGGGGAATTTGTACTGCTTTTTTCATTCTGTTGTGTAATGGAAGGAGAAGATTGAGTAAGCTGTTAATGGGCACTTTTAGTAGATGGCATGCATTGCTTCATGGCCAGAGAAAGTATTTTCAGCATACTTCATTGGTAAGAGAGAGCCATTTAGCATCACATTCAGGAAGAGCTTTAGAATAGGAGTTATTTTGTCTCTGGAAAAAACTGTGGATGAGGGAAAATGAAAGCAAGAGCTCAGAGATTTTGCATGGTCAAAGACAGTGCCTCTTTATCCCCTTCTAAAGTAGAGCATATAGTCATATACAGAGTGGGAGGAACAAGGCTTTAAAACTGGGCCATTCTCAAAGACTTTCATCTCTGGGTATGTGCACAGAGTGCAGGAGCCTCTCTCTGTTCTTGCCCTTTGTTGCACCAAAGCCATCAGAAGAGATTAATGTAGGCCTGGACACAATTAGTATTTAGCCCTTTGAATACAACTGTGCCTGGCTGTGGAAGGGATGGGGAAGATAGGAAACAAAAATCAAGGCTGCCAGAAGATCCATTCTATATCTTGTGTCATAGCCAGATTTATATCATCCTCACTGTCAAAAGGGCCTTTAGTGTATTAAAAATGACTTAAAAATAACATTAAAATGTCTTATAAAACCCCTTAAAAACAGATGACCAGGTACATCTAGGATTATATACAAGTCTTTATGATTATTCACAGAAAAGTGATTACACAAAAAATTATTGTTCCCAAATAAATCAACCTTTTGGCAGGTACAGATGAAAACTGAGGATACAGAGAGGTCTGGCAAAAAGCCCTGGGAGTTGAGCCTGTTTTAGATGGGCCTCATTAAGCAAAATTTCAAGGTAGGGCAGTGATAGTTGAAAGCACCTCTTTGCAAAGGTATTGCAAGTGATATTTCTCAAGGACACAGGCAATGTGAAATAAGGCTTTAGAATAATGCTTTCAGATGGTGAAGGCCTTTTAAAGTATAATAATGCAGAGACCCTTTCTTCAAATAATTTCAGATATTAAAGAATTGTGTAATCAAGATTCTGTTGAAAAGGTATTTGTGAAATTGAAGACAAGTAATTCCTTCTTGTTGGTAGTAGTGTAGTGCAAATAGAAAAGGAAAAGACATACCTTTGTGATACGTACCTTTTAAATAGATGCCTCAACATCACATTCGGGTCAGAATCACAACCTCCATCTCAAATCAAATTTTTTGCTTGTTTCTTTTCTGTCAAAGTGATAGGAAAGTTTCTGGGGCTACAACTAGAAGTGGATGGACTGAAGACTTAAGAAATCCTCAAGACTTACAGAGAATTTTAGGATGAAAATAGTTTGCCAAAGACTGTACTAGGAGTACTGGTTGGTAAGGTCTTTCTGATGCAGTTATGTATGTGTCTGTGTGTATATATATGTGTGTCTGTGTGTGTGTGTGTATAATATCAAACCCATAGTGTCATGTAGCACATTTAATTCCACTGTGTCTCCATGAGTCCTAAACTAACTGGAAATCATGTTCCTTCCTTACAACCTAGTGAAGAGACAGAGCTGAGTGAGGGATTGTTGTGGTTTGGCACTTTGTAAAGATGTCCTCCAGTACATGGCGGTGCCACTTGTTTTTTGTAGGAGCAGGGCAAGAAGGTGTCTGTAAGTAGGCTGTGCTGTGCTTGAGCCTTGCTGCTGGAAGTATCCCCTCTCCTCAGAGTGTGCTACCTAAGAGCCTGTGCTGTGTCCGTGTTTCCCAAGCAGAGTGAGGAACCGGAGAGGCGAAAGAGGGTGTTATCCCAGTAATCCCAGAGCCGTTTATATCATGGATTTCAACTGGTTCTGAAGTCCTCCAAAGAGACGTTTTGCCACAAAGGCACCCTCCAGGTGATATAGCAGTAGTCTTTTGGTAGCAGCATTGTGTGCGCTATTTCAAATCACATCTATGATGCTAGAAGGCTGCGTGACCTGGTCTCAGGCTTGGATGGGCTTTGGCTGGGGTTTGCGCAGAGCTCAACTCACCATGCAATGGCAGGAATGTGTGTCGTGGAAAGTGCTACTTAAGAATTTACAGACATGTCTGTTAATCAATATTGATATTTCAGTGATCAGAAGGGCAAACCCTCATCATATTGGCTGATATTTTTATCCACAGTAGCTCACATAATTTTTCTATGTCTTGTTTCTTCTGTAAGTCATTTACCCCAAACCACACTAATTAGGATCAGCATGCCTCTGACTCTTTAGTTTCAAGTTTAATCCAAAACTTGATTTTCCTGCTGGATGTAAATAAACCTCCATTGTTCAATGTATAGTGATTTTAATGATGCCACATAATCCTGGAATTAGATTACAGAATTCAGATGATGACAAATACACATAATCTAGAATCATAAATTTCAACACTTCTTTTGTATAACTTCATGATCTGTAAAAATATTTAGTATTGGCCTGTATTCTTTTGAAAATTCTGCTCTTAATCTTCATAGGCATTAAAAATAAATAATTGTGTGGATTTTGGCAGCAGGAGCTCAGGAGCTAGCCAGGCAAATAAGAGGTTAGGGTAAATGGTGGCAGCTAATGAAATGAGATGCAGAGGCCAGAGTGGGAATATGTATACATATGCACCATATGGGTGTCTTCAGTGAGCATCTGGATCAGACACTCAGTCTGCCCCGTAGCTGTCTCCTGCATCCCAGCTGTTGGCACATGGACACAGGAGCCCTGAGGCTGCAGCACCACTCCAGCTGTGGATATGTACCCACTTGCAGACACCAACACACACACAGGGAGACACACTAAGGCCCCCTAGGAACCATGCCTAGACTCTGTGTACCCAGTAGCTGGCCTGTATCCCTCCCTTTTCCTGCCTGTGCTTCCTCCCTTAAGCATCTTAAACATTTTTGTGCAATCCCAAGATACTCCTCCCCTGGATCCCATATTTTGTCCCATATCCCTAGGCAGTGACACCCCTCCGTCTGGGCGGTGCTCCAGGAACCTGCTCCCCTGTGGTGCTGGTTGTTGTGCCTGGCCCATCAGGCTGAGGCTCCCCTGTGATGGCCTGAGGACAGTCTAGGGAGAGATCTCATTTCTCTGATGGCATTATCGGTGTTCCCTCACCTGTCCCTGTGCCCCGGTGCTCCTTCCTATGTGAGGAGATGGGTCTTTTATGGGCTGGTGGCTCCCAGAGTAGTCGGGGAGAGCATTGCTTAGGTTCCTGCACCTGCTGCTGTCTCTCTGTGTCTCTCGCTGCATCTGGGCAGACACAGATCACATAACTCAAGAGTTGTCTTTGGCAGTCTCACTACTAAATACCGATTTTTCTGATATGCCAGAAAGACCACATTAGACAGACACAAAGGATGCACCTGTTGTAGAAACGCTGTCACAAAGAGACTGACTGCTCTGCCCTCTAGCAGATGGTAATATAGGGAAAAGTATTCATGTAGCCGTACAATTGGCACTTGCTTAAGGGAGGAGATTCAAATAGGTAATTTAAACACTTCTAGGAAATCCTCAGAATGTACTAGTAAAATATTTGTTATGGGCCTCTTAGATTCCACAAGGCATTTAGAAATAAATGGAAAACTGAGCCATCATAAATTGGCCTGTGACAAATATAACTTCTAAATTACAGTGTAATGCCACTTTGGTAACACTAAAAGTAGAGCATTAAGTGACATTAAGCAATTGCCACCCATTATGTGTTTAATGAAATTAAATAATATCATGTGGTAGAATAAAGAGATGACTTTGATTCTTAGAGGTGAAGGACACTAGTGCAATCTCTCAGAATAGGCATGGTGATGTCTGGCTTTTTGATTTATGTGACTTTATTTTGAGAAATAAATTATTTTCAAAATCAAAAGGAGAGGAAAAATGAGGGAAAATGTTGATTATGTTTTTCAGAATTTTCCAGTGTGTGTTTTGGTTAATTTTAGAAGTCATTAAAAGTTACAGAATTTAAAATCTGACAAGCTCTACTTATTTTCAAATGAAGAAATGGTCTCAATTTGCTCCTGAAGTGTGAGCTTATGATTCTTTCCATAAACCCAACTGTGGAATTTTGTTGCCTGATATGTTTATCATATTGAACATTTCATTGCCTCTACCTGCTTACATTTCCAAAACATTTTCATGGGCATCCTATAGGTACCTTTTTTTAGGACTGCATTATTTATTCCATCCTTCAAACTCATGCCCTGTTCCCTTTCAAATCCTTCCTTTTTTCTTATTTCCTTTGCAGCTCTTACAGAAAGTGACAAGACATACATTTGATCTACCGTAGGTAAATCTGTCCATTGTAACTGTACTGATATAATTGCATTCATGCACGTTCCTATATGAATACTCATAGTTTGAAATAATGGGAAGTTTTAAATAAATGGATGGGTTTGCTTCTTGTTTACAAAAATTAAAAATGTCAAAGATAATGCATATCTTGGTCAACAGCACAGCAACAAGCACAGTTTAATCTTCACATTGGATGTTTATAGGGTCATTCCCACACAGCCACTTGTTGCACCACTGGCTCGGACCTGACTTATCATCCATGATAGTGTGCATGTTCACCTGATTCTCTGTGTCTTCATCAATTCTGTTCTTGAGCTGCCTTACAAGGAAGAAGGGAAGAAAAAATGGGGGCCATTGCAAAGAAGAAAACCTAACCTGTCTCTCAGCACTCGTGCAGATGCTCAGGATGGTGCCAGTGTCCTAGATCATAGACATGACAGAATGGCTGAGGTGAGGAGGCTGCTCTGGAGATCAGGTAATCCAGTAGCCCTCACAGACCAGGGTCATCTACAGCAGGTTGCTCAGGGCTCTACTATCAGGTTTTGAATAACTCCAAAGATGGAGACTCCATAACCTCTCTGGTCAACCTCTTCCAATGTTCAACCACACACAAAGTAATGAAGCTTTTCCTTATGTTTAAATAGAATTTCAGTTTTCTGGCTCCATCCTCTTTACACTGCCCTGTCAGGTACACACATTGCTGGGATGTTCCTGAGCCTTCTCTTGTCCAGGCTGAACAGTCCCAGTAATCTCAGTCATTCCTTATATGTCAGATGCTCCAGTCTCTTAGTCATCTTTGTGGCCCTTTGCTTGACTACCTCCAGTATGTCCCTGTCTCCTTTGTAATGGGAAACAAAGAATTGGACCCAGATGTACCTCACCTATGCTGAGTGGAGTCGCAGGATCACCTTCGTCACTGAGCTGGCAATGCTCTCCCTGATGCAGTCCAGGAGGCCGCTGACCTTCTTTGCTGAGAGAACACTCTGCAGGCTCATGGTCAGCTTGCTGCTCGCCAGGACCCCCAGGGCCTGCTCAGCCAAGGTGCTTTCCAAACATTCAGCTCCCAGCTTGTACTGGTGCAAGGGGAAATTCCTCCCCAGGGGCAGGACTTGACAGTTCTCTTTGCTGAAATTTATGAGGTTCCAATTGGCCCATTTCTCCAGCCTTTTGAACAATGGTTTCCAGAAAGATTTGCTCCATCATCTTCCCAGGGACTGAGCTGAGGCTGAAGAGCATTTTATCACCCAGATCCTCCTTCTTGCCTTTCCTAAAGACAGAAGTGACATTTGCTTTCTTCCAGTCCTCCATGATCTCCCTTAATCACCATTATCTTTCAAGGATAATAAAGAATGACCTCACAGTTATAGTAGCCAGCTCCCTCGGCACTCATGGATGTGTCCTATCAGCTCCCATGGACTAGTGTTTGTCCAGTTCACTTGAGTGTTCCCTAACTTGATCATCCTCCATGAGGGTAAGTCTTCCTTGTTTCAGACTTTCTCGAGGACTTGGGCCTGGGACTGCTGAACAGCAGTTTTATCTGCAAAAACTGAGGTGAAGAAGGCAATGAATCTCTTGGTCTTTTCCTTGTCTTTTATCTCAAGACCTTCTGCCAAGAACATTAAGTCTCAAGACATTAGTCTGCCCAATAAGTCTGACCCATAAGCTCTCAGCTCCATCCTCATATATCTCTAGGCAGAGCTCTCTACATTCCTTCTGCTCTGTCTTCTCCTTGCTGCCCCAACCTGTCCTTCCTAAAGAGTCTGATCCATTGCAGCTCTCCAGTCATGTGAACTACACCACCTTTTCCTTGTGAAACCAATGAGATCATAACCCTGCAGGAGCACACAGACCTCTAGTTCTTCCTGCATCCTCCCCACCACGCGTGTTAGCGTACAGGCACTTCAGAAAGGCATCCATCTGGGTGGGTTTTTCAGAAGAGGCGCTAGAGCTGTTCCCACCGTGCTCTCCTGCAGGTGCTTACTTGTTTGTGTGCATGCCCTTGGGGTGGGCCCCCTTCTGCCCAATTTTGTTTATTATTTCCTGCTCACATCATCCAGCTCACTTTGCTTATTGTCCCAATCCACCACTTCCTCATTCAATTGTTTGTCATCCACTCCATCTCTCCCCATCACTCCTAGTTTAAAACTCTCCTTACAGACTGGCCATCCTGTGAGCCTGTGCCCCTCTACAGGTAGATCCCATCTCCTCGTAGCAGTTCTTGATCCTCAGAGTGGGTGCCATAGTAGTATCATTCCTAGAGCTATGCAGTCAGTCATATCTGATACGCTCCAGGTCTCTGCTGCCTGGAACAAGACTGTAGAGAGCTAATAAAAACGTAATATGAGCTACATCTTCCTAAATTTCTAAAATTCCACAGCTTAGACAGAGAAAACAGAATGCCAAATCTCAATAATTGTCTTCCCTAGTGATAATCTCAGTATTGGCATACGAATATCAATTTTTTACGTTTAGGTAGAGCTCATATGGCAGTTTGCTCTCAAGACAAACTCATGATCTTCAGCCCTCAGGAAAGCCATCTGTGAACTTCTAGGATTGGGAAATTGAAAATGTTTCCTGGCTAATGGAAAGATGAAGAGAGAGGAGGAGGCAGGATTTAATTTAAATAGCTGTTTGTCTTACACCTGGTGAAGGTTCCCTGTACCACTAAGCATATTTATCTTTGTTGACACCTCTCTTAGATTCTCAGCTGTGTCTTTTGATAGGCAAGAGTGAAGTTGTTCCTTTTATCAGAAGGAACACGGGGGATAGTCCAAAAAGTACAAGGAGTAGGCAGTAGTGTCTTCAGTCACAATTATTCACACTTTTCCACAAGAGAATTTTCAATGTGTCACTTCTCAGAAAAGGCTTGACTTTGGAAATTACTCTTCACTGGGCTGGCCAAGATTAGAGTATTTATTAGTCCAACCCTAAATGTATGAAATTTAAGAAAAAGTATATGCTGAGTTAACTTTAAAAAGCCACCTAATGAAAACAGCTTACCCTCATAAGCCAAAAGCTTCATCTTAAAATTATATCTGCATGTTCCATCTGGATATCAGAGGTAGTTTTGTTTTTTGATGGGAGGAACTGTTGCCACCTGAAGAGCAGTATTTTGCTACGTTTCAAGAAGAGAACTTAAAATCTAATGACTGGCAAGTCTTTGGTATATTTTCTTACCCTTTTTGATAGTAATATCCTGATGTTATATGTATTGCAAAAGTCATGCTGCATGAAACAGAATTGCCGTGTCTTTGTGTTGATGTGTCTTGATGTTTCTGCTTTATTGCCTTTTTGCTGCTGTTTGCTCACAAGGGATGAATACGCTGAGACAAGATGAAAGCACTGAAAAATGTATGTAGCTGAAGCTGACAGATGACAGCATAGTGTAGTGCCTTCCCTGGATCAGAAAGATGTGCGCTTTTCCTTCTTGGAAGTTTGTTTGCAGCTGTGATATACTGTAAGGATTAGTTAGATTTAAATTTTAGGCGTTCATCATCCTAATGGATCATCCTGGTAATGTCTCCCACAAAGGGATATGTTGATTTTTATGAACATTCAATGAGACTTGAATTCTCTATGTTCTTCTGGAAGGACCTCTGAATGTCCTTGGTGAGCTTCATTTAGGTTAGTGAGTTCACTCTTGTCTTCAGTCCCTTTAGATACTCCCTTAGTTTCAATACAGTTTACTTAGCAGTTGTAATTTGCTTTAAATGAACCCAAATATCATCCTGTACTGAACAAAAATATCAAATATCTAGAGGATCTTGGTCAGCAGGATACCAGCATAGTTTAGGTGTTGAGGTTCAAAATTATGAACCTGTAAGTTGTTCCTTAATTCTGGATACTTTTGAGATCCATAGTTACTTAGATTTTCACCTTTAAAGTTGCTGAGAAACTTCGTGCCTATGCTTAGATGAACTTCAGTCTCCACAAAAGAAGAGTGGGGATTTTTTTCTTAAAGGGTGTGTGCTTCTGGTGGATTTCTGCACCTACTGCAAAGATTGTTTATGTATTTTGTATCAAGTGATAAATAGAATATGTTTATTTCTAGGGGACAAGAAGGTCTTTTTCTATGATCTAATTACTATATTTTAATTTATGTGTTTTCTTTCTTCTTCTGTCTGCCAAATCTTGAATTTTCTCCTATTGCTCAGACAAGTTCAACAGGAATACAAATTGCTTTCCAGATGTAGCAGGATGTCTGCCTGGGTAGATGTCTGCCAAGTCTGTCATCATCCAGAATTCATAGAATCATAGAACCATAGAATCATAGAATCATAGAATATGCCGAGTTAGAAAGGACCCATCAGGATCATCAAGTCCAGTCCCTGACCCTTCACAGAACACCCCAAGAGCCATACCATGTGACTGAGAACATTGTCCAAACACTTCTTGAACTCTGCCAGACTTGGTGTTGTGACCACTTCTCTGGGGAGCCTCTTCCAATGTCCAGCAATACTTTGAGTTGAAAACCTTTTCCTGATATGCAACCTAGACCTCCCCTGACTCAGCTTCAGGCCATTCCCTTGAGCCCTGTCACTGGTAATGAGAGCAAAGAGATCTATACCTGCCCCTTCACTTCCCCTCATGAGGAAGTTGTAACTGCAGTGAGGTCTCCTCTCAGTCTCCTCTTCTCCAGCCTGAACAGACTAAGTGACCTCAGCTGCTCCTCATACAGCTTCCCCTTGAGGCCGTCCACCATCTTTGTTCCCCTCCTTTGAATACTCTCTAATATTTTAATGTCTCTCTAATAGTTTAATGTCTTTCTCACATTGTGGCACCCGAAACTTCTCCCAGGACTTGAAGTAAGGCCACCTCAGTGCAGAGCAGAGCAGGACAATCCCCTCCCTTGCCCAGCTGGCGATACTGTGCCTGATGCTCTCCAGCACACACTTGGCCCTCCTGGCTGCCAGGGCACTGCTGACTCATATTCACTTTGCCATTGACCAAGAGCTCTGTTTTCCAGCCTCTTGTTCCTCAATCCATACATACATCCAAGGTTGCCCCATCCGAGGTGCAGAATCCAGCACTTGCCCTTGTTGAACCTCATACAGTTGGTGATTGTCCTTCTCTCTAATTTGTCAAGATATCTCTGCAGGGCCTCATTTCCTTCAAGGGAGTCGACAGCTCCTCCCAATTTATTGTCATTGGCAAACTTAGTTCGAGTTCAGCATCCAGGTTGTTAATGAAGATGTTGAAGAGCACAGGGCCTAAGATGGAGCCCTGTGGGACCCCCACGAGCGACCAGAAGCCAGCCTGATGTCACCAGCCTGATGTCACTCCGTTCCTTTGTGCCTGACCTGTGAGCCAATTACTCACCCATCATGTATGGGTGTATGCTGGACATTTTGTCCAGAAGGATACTGCAAGAGACAGTATCAAAAGCTTCACTGAAGTCCAAAATGACTACATCTACTGGCTTTCCTAGACCAACTAGGTGGGTTACCCTTTGAAATCAAGTTTGGCAAGCAGGACTGCCCCTTCATGAGGCTATGCTGACTGTGACTGATGACTGCGATGAATTGCCAACTCTTGTCTAAAATCAGTCTCTTTCAACTTGATTTTTGAAGACAAAAGTGTCCTTTTCTAGGACAGTCAGGAGAAGGATCAAGTGGAGGATGCTACCCACTGTTACGTCTGAGTCACTGAGAAGGGCAGGATATCACACCTTTGTCCTCTCCGTTTCACATTGCCTAAAATCGTGGGTTACATCCTTGGCAGACAGATTCATGGATCTCATTCAGAAGTGCCTAAATCTGCTTGTTTAGTGCACAAGGAAAGAAGAATCCCTGAACTCTGTGTTCTCAATTTGAAAGCTGGACCACCTGGTCAGCTAAAGACACAGTGGTCAATGCTGTGATAGTTAACTTGGTGTTTTAGCATATCAGGTATGTGTAAGTCTTCTCTCTAAAACAGCCTTTTTGAATTCAAAGAAGTCCTAAAGACAGTATTTTAAATTTAAATCTTAATCAAGGAGTTATGATCTCTTTTTCATAGCATAACTGGAAAAATTAACATGTTGTCCTGAGTTTTGTGAGAAGTTGTTACTTGTACTTTTCAGATAATTATTGATTTTAAACTCTTCAGTGATAATTTGCACTCAGATAGCTGGTGATACAAGAAGTCAATGGTAATACCAAATGATTTTATGTATTTGTTCACAACACAAGAATTTTATTTTGATGTCAAGAGAAATATGCTTGATGTTAATGTAAAATGTTAAAATAAACTTCCTTGAAGAAGCTTCTGCAATTCAGAAAGCTTAAAGGAAGTCTTCAAAGTCTTCTAAGTGTTTCAAAGTCTTCCACTGAGTAACTATGCATACTGTATGAAGTTGGCAGGAGATTTCAAAAAGCTAATAAAAATTATATTACTATAAAGAGAAGAAGAGAAGAGATGAATTTCTTATGAACCTTAAATCCTAGAAAAATATTTTCTAAGAAAGTTCTGTTTCTTGACAAAGAATAAATGTTCAATTTTAGGAAGTTATTTTGCTATTATTTTCTTTTTTTTTTTCAGGCCAAGTTGAATAAAATATA
Source organism: Atrichornis clamosus (assembly GCA_013400975.1). Lineage (NCBI taxonomy): Eukaryota > Metazoa > Chordata > Aves > Passeriformes > Menuridae > Atrichornis > Atrichornis clamosus. The sequence goes on from WBMZ01003780.1 coordinate 11,853, forward strand.
TTAAATGGGAATAAAGAGAGAAAGCTATTGATGTGCCCTTCAAATATCCTGTTTTCCCTCTCATGAAAACATAAGCCAGAGCTGAGGCACCACTTAAATGAGCTAAAATAAAAATTCAGCACACCTCCTCACAGCCTTTATCTCTCTATTTTTCCACATACAGAGGAAGCACACTTTTCCACCATATCTGCAGCAATTTGTAGGGAGATAATTTTGGAGACTCACATGAATCACAAAAGCAGTGTCCTCACAACAGTGCCTGCAAAAGGCACTGGTAACATACCCGGCTGGGAGCAATTACCTACAGGCATGCCATGGGCTTTTTTTTCCAAACCTTTCCACAGTAAATGATACTGTAAAGTGAATTAATCTCTCTTTTGTCTTCCTGGTAACTATCAATTAGTGTAAAACAAGGTCCTCTGTTTTCCAGTTCACAATTGTTTCTTCTTGCTTGATTTATCTGCTCTGGCAATTCGTCCTCTAAATACTCCTGAAACAATTTTGTGTGCATTTTTGCTGTGTGCAGCATGCCTTGCTTCTTTCAGAATGGGGCTGCCTGTTTTTGTAGCCGAGCACTACACTTTAAAGCTTGAACATAATAGACATAGACCAGAAAACAGAAGTAAGGCTAAAGGCTAAGCAAGGACAAAAAACAGGAAAGGAAAAGGCACACTGGAAAAGCTTGAATTCCTTAAAGAGTCTAATGTCAAACTCTGGCTTCTCATAACACCAGGTGCTGTCCTAGAAATCCTTCCAAATAGTGAGGGAGGCTGAACCTCATTTTATGTTATTGAGTAGTGGGAACAATATTGCCTTGAGATGCAACACAGTATGAGTTCACAAAGGTCAAGTCATCAGTTTAGCCACAAAAGGTCAGTTTGACCAAAAGGTTTAGATATTCGATCACAGAATCACATCTCTTTTCAAAAATGTAAAGTCCCATGCTTCTACTTGGTTGCCATTAGTCACTAGATGTTAAATATTTTATATTTATGGTGTTCACTGGAATAGGGACAGGTATCAAGGTTCACCTCAGGAAGCAAAGCTTCTTAATTGCTGACTGGGAATTATCATTGTGCCTTTGCTCTGGTTAAGTAAACGACTACTTATCCACAACTAAATGGAGAAGCTTACAAAAAGAATGATCTTTCACTTCCTCTTTTCTCCCAGTCTCCCCTGTTTAAGCACTCCGCTAAAAATTGTGATTAGGTACTTTTGCTCTCATGAGAGATGAGAGCTCAGGCCTTCCAACTTCTCTGCAGGGGTTCTTGTTCTTGAGGTGCAGACTAGGACATATGAGGGAAAATGCATAGCAGCAGCAGCAGTGATTTATGAAGTGACATGGAGATGGTCACCCACCAGTGGAAGAGTTGTGTCTGTATTTCAAACTTGGGAAAGGCATCTCCCTCAAGTTTTGGGTAAGGGAACTTATGTCCCAAGGATAACTGCTGGTTTTGGTGCTCAAATTCACTTTAACATTTGCAAGTGCCTGCTTTAAAGCAACCTTGGGGTTTGAACTCAATCCACACAGTGCTCTATAGATGACTTGTGAGATGATGATATTGTCTAAATAGAGTATGTTAAGCAGAATGCTGGTGTAGTCTCAGTTTTCATTTATGACAGAAAGCAGAGCACTTCTCTTTCTGAAGTTGTTTACTTGCATTCATCCTTGCCATACCTTTGACAAATGTTTGAGTTTGCATCTTACAAGTATTGTGTCTCTACATAATACACAAAAGAAAGGCACTTACACTCTCCACTTATTTTTTTCCTGAGTGTCCTGGTTTTGGCTGGAATAGAATTAATTTTCTTCTTAGTAGCTAGCGCAGTCTTGTGTTTTGGGTTTAGTACAAGATACTGTTGATAACACACTGATGTTTTGTTTGTTGCTAAGTACTGCTCCCCTAAGTCAGAGACTTCTCAGTTTCCCATGCTCTGACAGTGAGGGGGTGCACAAGAAGCTGGGAGAGAGCACAGCCCGGACCAGCCAAAGGGATATTCCATACCATAGAGCATCATGTTCTATATATGAAGTGGGTGGAGTTGCTGGGAGGGGATAATCGCTGGTTAGGGATGGGTTGAGTAATGATGAGTGGGTTGTGAGCACTTGTATTGTGCATCACTTCATTTTCTTGGGTTATGTTCCTCTGTCTCTTTCTCCTTTTCTTCCTTAGTAGTATTATTATTATTGCTGCTATTGTTCAGTTTGTTTCAATTATTAAAATCCTCTTATCTTGACCCCAGAGTTTATGCTTTTTTCCAATTCTCCTCTCCATTCCACCAGGAGTAGCGAGTGACCGAGTGGCTACACAGTACTTAGTTGCCATCTGGGGTTGAACCATGACATTCAGAAAGCAGAACTGTCTTGGGATGATGCTTCTTTCATCTGTGGCTTGCCAGTTCATGGGCTGAAAAAAGAGTGAACTCTTGTAGCCTTGTTCCCCCAGTAATCCATTTTGAACAATAAACCTGGTGAGAGGAGACATTGCAGGAGTGCAAAGGGTTTTCCTGGCTAATTTTTCTTGGAGAGATATAGCTGCTCAGCTTATTTCTTTGCAGCAAGTACAAGAGACAACATACAAACAGGTGATATTCTTTCTTGGTGCCACATGGCATAGGATTTCACTGGAAAATGTTGACGTGTTGTTGCATTGCAAGTGCAGTAGTTGTGCTGTGAATATGTGCAAGCATGCATGGGCTCTGCTCGGTGAGTTATTAAGCCTCTATCAAATGCATAACAGAATCAGCAAGCTGCACAAATTAGATGTCTGAGTCACAGTTTTCACATTTGCATAGGGGGATAATAGTACTACTTATAAGAGGATGAAGGGTTGTAAGTATATACTGTATTTATTTATGCATTTTTAAGCAATATAAAACCTAAAATATGAAATAAAGTTTTATTTCTGATTTTTCTGGTTTATGTTCTCTCTTCCTTCCTTGTCTATTTTCTGTTTAGTTGTAAGTAATCTGCAGTTACTAAAAAGAGAGCATAAGAGATGATTCATTTCCAAATAACCACAAGAGTAGAAAGAAATCAACTTCAAGTGAAGCTTTCACACTTATCTGTATAATAAGCACTTTCAGTTTCTCATCAATTAGTGATTGCAAAGACTAATTTGCAGTAGAATATGACATATAGGAAGATGACCTTTAATTTGACCCTAAGATTCTGAATGCTAACAGACACTGGTAGTAGAAAGGTGTCCTGTTAGAGTACACTGACTTTTGAAGTGACAGAAAAAAGTAGTCCTTGCACCTCCACCCCCTACCCTTTAGATTGTAGAAATAATTGTTTATTGAAATGTCTATAATTTCAAATAGTTTAGAATATATTTTATCTCCTTAATTTTTCCCTTCTATGAAATATCTGTAGTCTATTAGGTTAAGATCTGTTGTAACCTCTGATGTGTGACTTTGGTGTTGTCTTTGCTTGCCAGAATAAACGGAGTGAAGAAGCATGTGCATTTCTTGCCTGACATAAATGGGAGCACATGTGGGGAATGCAATGGAAAGTTGCATGATGGATTACTAAAACCATGGATATGCTAGTTGCATAATTATATTTTTTAATGTTTTATGTATTTGAAGTGCTTGGAATGATAGAGTAGTAGTATCCCTGTTAGCTTATTCTTGCCTGGTTTGGGAATGCCACCATTAACACATACAAAACTTCTCCTTTTGTGGATGCCATTATCTTTTTGTACCATAAATCAATCATAAAGAAACCCATGAGGCTAATTTGTCCTTGGTATTGCTGGAGTAAGTAAGATAAATTCTGCTGAAATCACTGGAGCTTCACAGGGCAAGAGGAACTTGTGGAGAGACTTGCTGGTTATCGTTACCCAGGGAAACAAAATCTATCTGCTATGCTGATTTACTTGGACTGCAAGTTCTGGGGGGTGGGAAAGATCTTTTTGCACATTATTTACACAAATAAATGTGTAGAGCACCAGAGCAAAGGATCATGGCACAGGAGGTCACGTGAAGAATAAGGAGGTGATTTGTGACAGCTAGCATGGCTTCACTAAAGGCAAATCATGCCTGACAAATTTGGTGGCCTTATTCTGTGAGGTTACAGCTGGGGTAGAAGAGAGAAGGGCGACTGACATTATCTGTCTGGACTTGTGCAAAGCATTTGACACTGTCCCATGACATCCTAGTCTCTAAACTGGAGAGGTATGGATTTGATAGATCCACCACTTTGTGGGTAAAAATTGGCTGGGTGGTCACAGCCAGTGAGTTGCAATCCCCGTCTCAATGTCCAAGTGGAAAGCAGTGATGAGTGGCATTCCTCAGGGGTTGGTATTGGAAGCAGCACTTTTTAACGTCTTTATCGACAACATGGACAGTGAGATTGAGTGCACCCTCAGCAAGTTTGCCAAGGGCACAGAGCTGTGTGGTGTGGTCAACACGCTGGAGGGAAGGAGTGGCATCTGGAGGGACCTTGAGAGGCTCGAGAGGTGGGTCTGTGCAATCCTTGTGACGTTCAGCAAGGTGAAGTGCAAGGTGCTGCACCTGGTTCGGAGCAATCCCAAGCACAAGCACAGACTGGGCATAGAATGGATCAAGACTAGTCCTGGGGACAAGGACTTGGAGATGTTTGTGAATGAAAAGCTCAACATGTACTTGCAACCCAGAAAACCAACCACCTCCTGCGCTGCATGTAAAGCAGAGTGGCCAGCAGGTTGAGGGAGGTGATTCTCCCCCTCTGCTCTTGTCAAAGGCCACCTGGAGTGCTGCGTCCACCTCTGGTGCCCCCAGGAAAGACCTTCACGTGTTGGAATGAATCCAGAGGAGGACCATGAAGGTGATCAGAGGGCTGAAGCACCTCTCCTATAAGGAAAGGCTGAGAGAGTTGAGGTTGTTCAACCTAGAGAAGAGAGAGCTTTGGGGAAACCTAATAATAACTTCCCAGTACCTAAAGGGGACCTACGAGAGAGCTGGAGAGGGACTTTGCACAAGAGCATGTTGTGATAGGACAAGGGGCAATGACCTTAGGCTGAAGGAGGCTTTGTTTAGGTTAGGTAGTAGGATGAAATACTTTACCGTAAAGGTGGGGAGGCACTGGAACAGGTTGCTCAGAAAAGGGGTGGATGCCTCATCCCTGGAGGTGTTCAAGGCCGGGTTGGATGGGGCTTTGAGTAAAATGGTCTACTGAAAGGTGTCCATGCCCACGGTGGGGGGGTTGGAACTAGATGATCTTTAAGGACTCTTCCAATCCTAACCATTCTGATTCTAGAGCCTTAGTCTCACAGAACTGGTCTGCCAAAGAGAAAGGAAAGAATAATAAGAAGCCCTTCACCTCCCTGGTGGTGCCTGGGGCCACACCACTTCATATTGCATCCATGTCATGACCCAGAGTAGGAGGCTGTGCAATAGCCATAGTACAGGGATAGCAAATGATGCAAGAGGAGAGAAGCAATGGATGTTGTTTTTTGGCAGAATTTACTGCAGTGGTACTTCAGAAGGATCCTGGGGCGCTTGTATTACTAAACAGTCAGCTGTACTATTAGGAGAGGATAGTAAATTTCTGACTTGTGTTTTTGTTAATGTTTCAGTGAATCTGAAGCAAAAGGAAGTTTTAGCCTTCTGGAATAAACTGCTCCTGAATTCCCTTTGCTTTATTTCAAAGTAATATGCTGACATTTCTCACTTTGTGCTGAAGTGTTTATATACTGTCAGATAATTTCTTGGTTCTCTCTTGGAAGCTAGCATAGTTTACTGAGGAGCTGAAGCATTCATTACATCTTTTATATGTCTCAGAAGGGTATTACTAAGTTCAATTAACATTTGAGAAGTGTTCTGTAATCCTCAGATGGCATGTACAGTGGAAGCACACAAAATGGTTATTATCTACCGAATGCATGATTTTTCCTGTGTATCTATCTTTCATCAAGTTACTCTTAGGTAGAAGTGTTCTTTTCTTGGTTAGAAGGCCACTTGAACTTGTGCAGCAGTACTGGCCAAATATAGCACTAGGAGGTGTGAGATTTTGCTGCGCATTGAAATAGCAAAGAGATGAAGGGAGAGTGACAAATCATTGTTCAAGGCTTCATTTATATAAAAACCTTAACAATTCTCAGTCCCACATCTTGTAAGAACCTATGAAGTCGGTGTGAAAATAAGCACAAAGGAAAGGAAGTCTAGGAGGCAGGAACCATGATCCTGCCATTGTGAGTATTTCACCTACCAGGCATGATTACCTTTGCAGTCCCCACACCACTTCTAAGGTCGAGTAAGCACAGCAATTAGAGCATGGATTCAGAGTTCAGATTGTTCTTGTAAGTTTGCTCTTTGATATGGCAGATTGTGGGAGGATGGGTTGCCAAAACCTTGACGTTTCATTAGTTCTGGAATGAATCATTTGCACAGAAGAAAGGCTGAAGTCAGTCTGCCCTCTTTGAATGAATATAGGTTTTATATATTCAAGTATTGTGAAATTGGTTTCAGAGCACCCCATGATTCATGCTTTCCAACAGCCCACTTGGTCAGCCAGGAAGCCCTTCTGATGGAGCTCTCTAAGTGCAAGCACCCGGGAGAGCATTGGACCATCAAATGCTGAGTGGGGTAGGGCATAAGCACAAAATAAAATATCAGCTAATGCATTCAGCTGTAATATAGAAAAGGTAATTGCAGCTGAGAATCTGTCTCTAATAAATAACTCAGCAAACCAGTGGGTTTATTTCTTCCCTTCCAGGTCCTTTTAGAAAAATTTTCTTTTGTTCATGGGTGTCATAAGAGTGCAGCAACTTCCCATATAACATTTCTTATGCCACCCGCTGTTATTCCAGCCAATCCATAATGAAATTCCCTTTCTGCCAGGAACTGAAGAAAGAGTTCCAGCTCTGAAGAATGTACAGGAGGGACAGAAAGCAAAGCTACTGTGGAGAGGAATAGTAGTGGCAGAGTGAGAAGTGCATTGAATCATGTGCAAGCAGGATTTCTTTCTCCTGAGAAAGCTTCTGTTTTTCTGTTTCCTGTGTCCATGCTGGGCCTCAAAATCCCTGACACAGATGCCTCTGTTAAGTGCCCAAATGTAACTAAAATCAATCTAGACTTCAATTTCATTAATTCCCATGGGATAACTTGCCCATGAGAACATATCATGACCCATAACCTGGGATAAGTAGAAATTATTTTTGTTGACTAAAGCCATGGAGTTTTTCAGGCTAAGGCAACAGAAGTTTGACTTCAGTTTACCTGTATTTATTTCTTTTTTCCTATGGAATTGTAACAATAAGGATCAGCTTTTTTCTCTATTGGGTGTAAATTGAGGTAGGTTTGCAGGCCTTTTGCTTTTTCAATACAGCTGGTACAGAATTCTCTTGAATTAATTCTGCTTGGTTTTCCTTGTAAGTTTGTGGTATAATAAAGTATCAGGTTGTTCCTTCGAGATAGACTCTGGTGCTTTTTGTCCCAGCCTTGGAGAGGGGGAAGTGGATGCAGGTGAGCTGCAACAACTGAGCAGAGGCGGTTTGGTCCTTGTAATCTGTGTGGATCTGAGAAAGGGGTGGGGGGGAAAAGATCAGTTGACCCCTTGGACCTTGCTGATCAAAAGAGTTGTTTGTTACTCCTCACTTCTGCCTCCAGACTACAGTGCGTGCACAAAGGTATTGAATCCTGAACTGGGACTGGGCACATTCCCTGTCTGGTTCTGTATTACACAGCTCCTTGCTGATGGATCTGTCAGCATGCATTCAGATCCCAAGCTGTGTCGTCACTGCATTGGGTGTCCCCTAAAGCACCACCTCTGCTGACAGGTACACTTTGGAGGTGCCAGGGCTTATCCCTCACTTGGTACGCATGGGTCTACATTTTTCTCATTATTTTTTTGTGGTGTTCTATAAGCAACCCTAGCAAATAAACCAAAGTATATTAATCACCATATCTATCATCTGGTATTAGTGGGTGATGTGTCTTCTCACCAAAACTATTGATTTGAACTCTTTTTTGGTAGTATAGAAAAATATGAGTAGAGTAGCTTTATGCAGCAGCAGAGACCTTAATTTTTATAAGAGTGAAAGGCTAATTTTGTCTCAATATGCTATTAGAACTACACAATATCTTCTGTTTAAAGCATTTGCTCATTCTAATAGATATTTGCGTGGCAGAGGCAATGAGACATGATTACCAGATGTTTCCAATCATCTTGGGGAACAGATTTGTGCCCTGAAGGCTGGAAGCCTTTCCCTTTTTTAAAAAAAGGGCTCATTTTTAATTCTGGAGCAGTATTTAAGGATGTATAGGTATGGGTATTATCAATGTTCACTTTATGTGATCTTTAATGTAAAGATGGATCTATATTTCTATTTTAAGCCTAACTCCCACCTTCCACAAATTCTACCAGACTTGTCATACTTACCTCTATCTTTAAGGGTAGAAGAAAGGGGATAGAAGGGAGAGGAAAAGAGAAGGCGGCCTACCTCTGGAAAGACATTTTATGTATATAGCATGTCTTCCTTTTCATGGTCTTCCAGATAGAAGAAAAGATCAACTCCCTTGCTTCCCTCTGAAATCTCTCTCTGGAAGGACCCTGGAAATGCAGCCAGAAGTCTATATTCCAGATTGAAACTGGGGCCACTTAAAAATAAGTGACCCATCCTGATAAAACTAATTTATGACTCAAACAACTCCACAAATGGAGAGCACAGGCTGCCTTCTAAGTCTGGCCATAACACTACTTCAATTTAGAATGCCCTCTCTTTATGTCCAAGCAAGGTTTGGATGTAATTTAGAAGTCCAGCAGCTAAAGGGCAATTCAGTTTTAAGTTTCTTGTTAGTGAAAATTTCAATAATTTACTTTCACTTGCATCTTTTGCTGTCTCCTTCAAAAGTTATTTGTTCCTGCCTAAATTTCTCAAGCCCACACAGAATCTCTTTCTGAGATACACAGAGTAGAAATTCATTCTCTCAGAGAAGCTTACAGTTTTAAAAAATTACTTTAATTTCAGCTATATATGAAACCTGACATTTTAAAATTTGCCAAGAAAGAATTTCCAGAAAAAATAATTTCACGTGGAGCAAAGTTTTATTTTCAAAGCATTATTTTTTTCATCTATGATTTATTTTTATTAGTCTCATCTGCTCTAATTGTAATTTTAAAATGAAAAGTTGAATCCAAATTAGTTCTCAGCACAGTCATGGCACTCTGTGAAATGTTTAGCAATACCAGAAGCTCCAGTTCAGATACCCAGATTTTTTGTCTCTTTCTATCCCTCCTTTCCATGAGGTTCACCATGCTATTCTGTGCATGGAATGATCTTCTAACTCAGGACTATTGTATTGCTCAGTGTTGGGACTTGCTTTTGTTCCTCCCATTAGGTTCAATGGGTTGGAATTGTATTCAACCAAATGAAATAAATACTCAAGTTCTGACCTTCTCCAGTGCAGTTCCCAGGGTATACCTTATCCTCTGGCTTTTAGTAATTAGTACCTTCTCTGTGTCCCAAGGCAGCAGAATATTTAAGTTTGCATTAACATCTAAAAAAGGCCCAACCCAAACCAAACTAAAAAACCAGCTTTGTGAAATGTGGGCTGCTGAATTTTAATTAGAGGGCTCAGTCCTGGCAGGGGCCTTCTCAGTGGCCAATCCAGAGAGGGTGAAGTTCAGTTCCTTGAACACAAACCTCCATTGCCATTAAAGATATCCTATAAGGTGTTCACCTGGTCTCCTGTTGTGTCTTCACTGCAGCCACATGATGTTAAACAGTACAAGAATACTGTTATTAGGGTTTATTTGAAGTGAATCATATCAGCAGTTTCACTGAACTTGATATTAAGCAGATGCTGAAGTTAAGATACCACCCAGTGACATGTTTCTGCAGAACACAGACCATTGAAGGATCAAGGCTGTGTTTACTTGAAAAAGCCAGAATAGTATTTATGATTCATGGAACCACATACAGAGTAAGAATATAAAGTTGTCAGCCTAAATCCTGACTTTGTTAGTGATCAATAGCAGGTGCTGTCTGTAACAAAATAATAACACAACAAGAAAGTAGCAGTGATTCCTCAAATTTCCCTTCCCTTCCCTTCCCTTCCCTTCCCTTCCCTTCCCTTCCCCGAAGAGTTTTTGTTATGAATATGATAATAATGAGCTATAATAATCAATGAGGAACTGTCAGTGATCCTTCCCTGGCTCCTATTTGTAACCTTGTTTTTTTCAAAGTCAATAAATATGGTATGCTAATGCTATTTCCTACTGTCTGAGAACCACCTACACCTATCTTTATCCTTACATATTCATCAGAAATCCACTGTCTACTGTAAATAACAAAATTGAATTGCAGACATTTTGTATTTAGCCCTGTCTTGTATGAAAGACATTAACACCCCTCTGTACTTGATGTAATACTTTCAAATGTCAGTGTCTCTTCCTCTACCCATGCATCATGACTGCCAGTAGACAATACAGTTAAGGATGGAGTTAAATGATTTCCAAAGATATAGTACTATAATGTTAGGTATGCAGATATTTTCTACAACAATTCATATTTCTTTTTGTATGATAGTCTGCTTTTTTTGGCCACTGTTTGCCATCCACTGCATTTGCACTCTTAACAGTGACTTGCTGATCACTAATTCATTTTTTGGTTAATTTGATGCTGTATCGCTGTCAGTTCTGAGCTTACATAGTTGTTGTTGTAGCAATGCCAGCATCTGACTTTTCTATTTTGTCCCTAATTTGCATGAGACTAACATAATTTTCTGTCAAGTGTTTAGCAGTCTGAAAAAGGCTTTTATCACTAGTGCAGGGCAGCACTCCAGGGCATTCTTCTTGTAATGAATGAAACAGGAAAGAATCTTTGCCTATTCACTGATTCGGTAGCAGTTATGAATTTATGAGCCTCTGTGTATAACTGGTCAGCACTGCAAATGCAACTGTTGTGTATTTGCTTGCACTGTTTGGGCCTTAAAAGTGTTCAGAAGGACCTGCAGAGGCTGGAAGAAGCTCACACTTTTCAGACTGACCCCCAGGTCTCAGGCTGTACCACTGCCGTGCCAGATCTGCAGGATGCGGGAGTATCCTGACTGCTGGCATGCAAACAAGCACCCTCATCATCTAGTTTGCCTCAGCACACTTCACACATCTAGTACTATCTGTGTGCATAGTTTCATCAAAGGAAATACATTTTCCTATTCATAGCTTCTGCAGTAAGGAAAATAGTTTTGTTTGCTAAAGGTGCAACTACTCTTTGCTCAGCATTGTCCTTTACCTTGTCAAAACTGAGTGAATTTGCTAGGCATGTCCTCATCTGCTGTTGCCTTAAGAAAACTCCTGGGAAAAGGCAGAGAGCCCTGAGGTTGTAAAAACAAGCTCTTTTCATTTTTTTTAAGGAAGAAAAATTAACAGTTGCTTTCCTTCCTTTTTCTTTGTCTCTATCTCATAGCTTAAGGAAAACTGGCTTAGAACTCCTGGTCTTACCTAGTTTGGTTTCTCCTCAGGAAGAGTGCTGTTTACTGCATGAGCAAAAACCCAGTGATGGATTAATTTTTGGTGTTACTTGAATTGCTCCCTGGGTTGGAGTTAAAAATCAAATCTGTGGGCATGTTTTATGAATGTTAAGCAAGCTGTGACCTTAGTTTATGAATTCCTGATTTGCAATTCAGCCACAGATGTATTCATACATTCACCTCCTATTTAAATTACATGCTTTAGGTTAATTACATCAGGACTAGATCGAAAAAACACCAAGATAGGGCGTTCTTTATATAGCTGTATTCTTTATGCATTTAAACCAATTCTTCTAGAAGGCCTGTGGCAGCTACTATGAGATAATATAGGAAATAATACATGATAACCACTGGGGACAGAACAAGATGTAAGTAGCTCTGCAGCATTTATGAGTAACTGTTTCAAGTGGTTCCTGTCAGCATAGCTTTAGTTAAGTTGAAAATCAGATAACTGGGAAACTGACATGAGAAAAAGAGGTGAGCTAGGGATTTCCACCAGCAAGAAAGACAGTGGAATTAGCTTTACTGCAAAGGATGCAGTGTACGTATATTTTTTCTTATTTTGCTAAAATGGTATCCAATCACTTTATATACATTAAGATGACTTTATATTAGTGAATAAGGTAATAAAAGAATAGTCCTTTGTGAAGGTAGTGCTCCTTTGGCACTGAACTCATATATATGCTAGGTTTCCACATGTTCCAGAAACCTTGAAACTTTTTTCTGGTCTTAGGCAAAATTTCCATGGAATGATAGAATATCCAAAGTTGGAAGGGACCCACAAGGATCCTTAATGTCCAACTCCTGGCCCTGCACAGGGCAACCCCAAGAGTCACACCATGTGCCTGAGAGCATTGTCCAAAGGTTTCTTGAACTGTGTCAGGCTTAGTGCTGTGGCCACTTCCCTGGGGAGCCTGTTCCAGAGCCCTACCACCCTCTGGGTGAAAAACCTTTTCCTCATATCCAACTTAAACCTTCCCTGATGCAGCTTCAGGCCATTGCCTTGGGTCCTGTCACTGGCCACCAGGGAGAAGAGATCAGTGCCTGCCCCTTCCCTTCCCCTCATGAGGAAGTTGTAACTGCAATGAGGTCTCCCCTCAGTCTCCTCTTCTCCAGGCTGAACAGACCAAGTGACCTCAGCTGCTCCTCATACAGCTCCCCTACACCCTTCACCATATTCGTTGCCTTCCTTTGGATGCCCTCTAAAATCTTTATAGCCTTCTCATTTACATTGTGGCACCCAAAGCTGCCCCCAGCTCGAGGTGAGGCTGCCCCAGCGCAGAGCAGAGTGGGACATCCCCCTCCCTCGCCCAGCTGGCAATGCTGTGCCTGATGCCCCCCAGGACAGGGCTGGCCCTCCTGGCTGCCAGGGCACTGCTGACTCATGTTCAACTTGCCATTGACCAGGACCCCCAGGTCCCTTTCCATGGCACTGCTTTCCAGCATCTTGTTCCTCAGTCTATACGTACGTTCAAGGTTGCCTTGTCCCAGGTGCAGAATGCATCACATTCACTTGTTAAATTTCATATCCCCAGGACAGGAAGAACATCAGCCTGTTGGAGTAAGTTGAGAGTAGGGCCATCAAGTTGAGTAGAGGGTTGAAGCACCTCTCCTCTGAGAAAGGCTGAGAGAGCTGGGGTTGTTCAGCCTGGAGAAGAGAAGGTTTTGGGGAGACCTAATTGTGGCCTTCCAGTACCTAAAGGGAGTCTACAAGAAAGCTGGAGAGGAACTTTTTACAAGAGAATGTACAGGACAAGAGGGAATGGTTTCAAACTGAAACAGAGTAAGTTTAGATTAGATATTAGGAAAAAATTCTTTACTCTGAGGGTGGTGAGACACTGAAACAGGTTGCCCAGAGAAGCTGTGGATGCCCCACCTCTGGAAGTGTTTATGACCAGGTTGGATGGAGCTCTGGGCAACTGGCTCGAGTGAAAGATGTCTGTCCCATGACAGAGGGAGTTGGAACTAGATGATCTTTAAGGTCCCTTCCAACCCAGACCATTCTATGATGTGATTCTATGATGTGGATTGTACATTAACGGGTTAGCTTTAAATCTGACTCTGACTTGTGACTTTTAATAATTATTTTTTCTACCACAAACACCAATGATATGCATTTTAAATGCTATCCAGTGCATCATCAAGTAGCTAGAAACAACAGTAGCAAAGAAATTCCTTTGAAGACTGTAATTACATTAACCCTTCTTTCTCTGAAATTTGATAGCTGTGATTGTATTACTCAGTGCCTGAATTTTATTCAGGTAGACTTCCAGTTTGTAGAGAAAAGGAACGTTTTTGGAATTCAACTCATTCACACAATTATTTTAGTAGCCTGAATAAATAGAACAATTGATATAAAACTTTTTTTTTGCATTTACTGTGGTGAAATTCTTGTTTCAGCCTTTCTTGGTGTGTGGGCTTGAGTCGAATGCAGGGTAGAAAGTTAAAGGAAGAAGGTTTGGTTTCATTATGGTGGTGTTATTTTTATTTGATGGATTTGTTTTTTATTGTAGTAGCTGAGCTCTTTTTAAAGTGCAAAACCAATAAGCAGCTTAATAGTCAAAGTATAAACCTGCTCTTTGAGGCATACCCTTGATCTGAGGCAACGTAATGGCCCATTGCTCTGCCTAATGCTTTGGGGACTGCTGTGTCACACGCAAGACAGGACCACTCACTGTCTGGAACAACTCTCTGGCCTTGCAGAGGAGTATTTTCCTTGGGGACAGCTAATCCTTGACTAGGGAGGCCATGGGATCTTCAACACTGCAGACTTTCAAAAACCTGGAGAGTGGCCCACCTCATCAACAACTAATCCTGATTAGGAAGGCATAAAAGAGACAACCTCCCAATTTTAGAGTCATTTTTAGTTTAATCTTATTTTCCTCTATTCAGCCATTCTGAGTAATATTCTCCATAATTTCTAGTTTAATTTTTTTCCATAACCAGAGGTAAAAGTGGGCTATCTTGGCTGCTTTGGGCTTAAATTCTTAATTATCACATAAGATGCCTAAAGGTTTTGTTATGTGAAGTCAAAAGTACACATTTAAGAGAAGAATGAGAAGGAAAAGAAAAAGAGGACTCAGTAGACAGACTAGCTGCTGACAGTCCAGTCCTTCCAAAGATTGCAGGCCAAGGTTTGTTTGAGAACAGGATGGATCTGGTTCTGATACATGGGGAAGGATTTACCACGTGGGAAAAAATCGGAGAAGATTTCAGTTAAACTGAACATGGTGACACCTGCAATCTTCTCAGAGGTACATGAAAGACAAGCTGATAGCATGCCCCACCCATTCTGAAATTTTTAACAGTGAACTAACAATATATGACATATGTCTGACAGTGTTTTAACAAACTTAAGAAATGAATCAATGTATTTCTTATGTGCAGGTAATTCTCTTGGAGATCAAATAGCTCTCTGCAGACTAACTGAACTGTATGTAGCTGTTGACCATGAATAGATTATTTGAAGGCTAGTTAGGCTTTCTCTGTACAGAATTTTTGCCATGTTTTGTCAAAATAATTTTAAGATGAGAATGAAGTGCTGAATTCTAGGTAGGTGCAAAAAAGGTGATGTTTGTGACAAGCAGAATGTTATAAATTCAACATTTACAGTTTGTTTAATATACCATAAATTAAAGAACAAAAGAAGGTCATCCTATGCTTGATTTCTGTAAAACATCTGCATAATTTTCTTTGATGGTTGTGACATATTGAAAATGGGAAAAGGGAGACTTCCACACCACTATAGCTAGCTGTTGTGTATGACAGAGATAATATTGTATGGAGGTATACGTGTTATAGAAGTGCTAGGTTATGGCAAGATTGGTGAAAGGAATGTGGTCATCTGAATTAAGAATTAATATTGGACTTTGGCACTGACTTAAAGTTCATTTCAGCTATCCCCACTGGCAGCTGAGACTCTTAAATGAAACAATTTATATCCAGTTGCCATCTGTGAGCTGCAAGCAGCTTTTCTCTCAGCTGAGGAGCTGTATCGGCCCATATGGCATTCACATTTTACCATAAAACAAAGGAATCCGTATGAGATCTAATTGTGGGTGCTCCTCCACCTGTCTAGATTGAGGAATTTGATCTTGTGAGCAATTTCAGAGCATGCTGCCCATGTTGCAGCTAACACTGCAGGGACCATTGCTTTCTTTCCAAGAAGGTGTCCCCTTGCTAAGCAAGAGCTCCCTGGTTACATGTCCTACAACAGGAGAGTTCCGCCTCTCCCACCGTCACTTTCCATCTCCCCACTGAAAAAAGAATCAGTGTTTTCCTTCTCCAAAGATTATGCTGTTTCTTTTTTTTTCTGTTATTGTTGTGGCATTGCTGAAAAAAAGGTGTAAAAGAAAGGTCTGGTCTTTAGCTATAAGTTTAGGCTGTTCACTTGGGAGATAAATATCATAGGATTCCTGTTTCAACAAGACTTCTGTCAAGCAGTCTTTGATTATAGTACACAAATTGTCTGTAAACCAGGGTGGGAACCTGGGTCTCCTCACTTTAATCTGAATGCTCAAACTACTAAACTATGAAGCCACGCTTACTAACAGTCTATCTTGGCTGCCAATTAATTGTTAATATTCTTTTCCCAGAGGTTACATTCACTAAGCAATTTGTGAACAACAGTAAATCAGATAAAAAGGCAAAAGCTGCCTTCCAGAGTAATAACAGAACAAACAATAAAAAAGACCCAGACTTGCCAATACTATCTAGATAAGATCACTTTCCAAGTGAGAATTTACACCACAGAATGAGTTCTTTTATCGAGGTGTTATCAGAGGAACATAATTACTACCCAAGTAATTGTAGACAAGCTGATACCTGTGATCCGTCAAAGGGAATCCAAACTTCATCTTCACTGAAATGATGTATTATTACATATAGTATTGTACTGTAGTCTATGAAAAAAATATTTGCTAATCTTACTCTAGATTAACTGTATGTTAACTGTAGAAAATACTGTTGAAACTGATGAAGTGCTTTCTCTTAACTTTTGGTCTAAAAACCTCACAAAGGTCTATATTTAAGACACTGCCAACATAAGGTGGGCAATAGTTGCTGACTATTGAAAGCCATAAATAGACTGATTAGGATCTGTGAAGAGTGAGAGATGAATATACAGGAAATAAATTTCCATCACAGAATTGTAAGACTGGAAGGAACCTTGGGAACATAGTCCTTCCTCAGTCCTAAGAGAGCTAAATATGCAAAATACACTTCTGGCAAATGTTTGTCTATCCCCTCATTGCCACCAGCAAGCCTTCCATGCCTTTTTTATTTTCTCCATGGCCCATACCAAGTCCTGATGGCATGACATCTCTCAAGTGCTGCCAAAATAATACTATATTGAGTCTTCTAGAAATTATACCTCTGCTTTTCTCCCCTTCCTCCCTGATAACATGACTTTCAAATATGAGGAAAACCTTCATGGCTCTGTGTAGGGATGAAATCTGGGGGTTTTTTAGCATGTCTAATAATACTAGATGCTGGTTCTTGTTCAACTTAAACTGCAATCCAGATTTCCTGATATGCCACATCTCAAAATTAGATATTGCCTTACTTTTCTCAGGGGTGAAATAAAGATGTTTTCAGAACAAAACTGTCAAAGAATGTTAGCTTTATTAGCAGTAACAAAAATAAAAAACAAGCTGCCTTGTGTGTGTGCAAGACATAAAATTCAGTGAATGCAGATAAAAGGACAATTTTTATGCGGTGACAGTCCTAGATCAAGAAACTGAAACAGATAAATGATAAACATACAGAAAACAAATAACTATGCATCTGATTGCTTGGTATTAAGACAACATTAATTTTATCTGGCATAAACCAGCATGACTGAAGAAAATAAAATATTAAAGAAAGACTGTTAAATGCTGAAAAACATGTATTATAATAAGGTATTTTGTGTAGAATTACTTTGTAATATTCAAATTCTTTTTATGAAGTCCCATCTCAGTTTGCATCATATTCTGTCACCCAATAAGAGTACTTTGAATAGGCTCAAGCTCTTTTGATTCATACACAGGCAAAAACTTAATTTAAGTAGAGCTCAGGTTGGAAACATGTCTAAACAGTTTATGTTTTAATATGTTTAAATATATTTGCAGGCTATTGCAATTAACTCATCTGAAACCGGAAGTAACAAATTAAGAGAATGTTTCATTAGATAAGTTAATCTAGACTCTATAAGGTGTAAAAACATGCGTTTGGGAGAGCTAGGAACTGTAATATTCCCTTTAAGAACCTTTCCAAATTCTCATCTGGTTTAAAGGCTGCAATCCTGTTCACTAAATAGTTCAGATGTTGCCTCCAATTTTTCTTCATTGGTCACTGAAATGACCTCCTTTGGAAGAAACCTTCACCTTCCTCATAAGACTACATTTGGGTAACTATAATGTTTGTTGATCTAAAGTAATTACACTGTACTAATTTTAAAATCTCATACTGTTTTATCTCCCACTCCTTGATGGTCTTGCTATTAAAGAATATTAATGCAAGACATTTTGGTAGGGATCTGCTGGAGATGGTGGGAAAAGATTTGGTTTGTACCCCCAACTTATTTTGTGAACTCATTCTCTCAGTTTGCAAAGAGAGGTTTTAGCTCAGTGTTCAAAGCAGGAAGGATGAGAACTGTCAGTTGCGATGGGAAGCAGAAGTGTGTTTATACCGTGATGGGGTGCCAGTGGAGAGCACTCCATCATGTTTGCTTCAAACTTGGTTGGGTACAGGAGCACTGCAGCCTTGGGAGCAGTGCAGGGCATTGTGCTATTTCCTTGTTACCTTTGGCCTGGGAGGACAGCCTTGGGTCCTCTCAAAGATCTTCTCAGCAGCATTCCCACAGCAGGGTCTGAAGTTGGCTCAGAATCCACAGGAGCTTTCACGTTGTTGTCTTCAGTGGGAAGACACCTGGCAACCCTTGTAAATCATTTACGCAGCAGAAAGGATTGCTGAGAGACATGCTGGTGTTTTTCCTTTTGAGTTTCCTGTGACGATAGTGCTCAGGAACTTAATGTAGGCCTTTCAAAGTCTTATCTTCTGTCAGTGCTTCTTCCTACCTTCAGTAAAGGGAATCCCAAAGCCCGCTGAAGTCCATTGCAGAATTCACCATGCCTATGTGGGTTTGGGACCATATTCTAGCACATAGTTTATCTTCAACTGCACTAGAAATAGTCAAACCTGAGCATAAGATATGCCATGTCTCAAGCTGAGCCACTTTGCATTCAAATAAAATGTTTTGAAAGTCAGTAAATGACAACATTTTTTGAAAAGAAGCTGAATGCATTGAGACTGTCAAATGAATTTATCACAGCTAATGGCTATTCTGAGAGTGTTGTGCTTTTTATCTTGTATCTTCATGAGTTTGGTTGAGGAATAGTACCCCTTCCAGCTTTTTAGCAACATGATTAAACCAAACGTGCATCTTAATGCTTAACTCTTCCCTACACTTGGTTCACTGTGAGCTACAAAGTTTGTAGTGTTAGATCCCCAGCTGTCACAACTCAGCATCTTCAGGTAATATTTGTTGCAAATGGCAGCCTTATGACAACTGTTCAGGTAGTAGCTATGAGAAATCAATTAATGTTGTCAAGTGAACCAGTAAGTAACTATTGCTAGTTACAGGTCACAGGCCCTACACTAATTTTGTAACATGAGGAACAATACTTTAGGGTTATAAATGCTTCAAATAAGTATATGGGTCAGAGGCTGATCTACTTTTGATTCATTGGCCTCTCAGAAGAAAGCACTGAAAAACACTTTAACTTTCAATTTGGCATGGGAAAATATGCTCAGTGAAAAGGCAAATTTATCACAGTGAGGGAAGGTAATGGTTGCTGGGAGATAAATTCATTTTTACTGATGATCCTGACTACCCCTCTGACTATGTGACTCTGGTGAGACTCTGACTGGGTAGGGTGTCACAGATGAGCAGATAAACTGACTATGGAAAGCAAGGGACTGGCCAAACGATGAAAAGCAGTAATAGATCATTAATTTTTAACAATGAAATTCCATAAATATGCTTTTTTTTTTTTTTGTAGGAAACCATCTGTGCTTAAAGTAGCTGTCTACAAAATGGAGTATTTTAAAGAAAATTGTTGTCCCAGGATCAAGTAGAGCTGTCAAAACCACTTGGCAAACTAACACACAAAGTAATTAATGCCAGAGATATTTATGTTTTATTCCTAAGGAGAGAAAAAAAAAAAAGTAATGCTGAGTGTATGTGAGAGTCTAGCACAAGTTGCCACACAAGTTTTGTGAGGCAGAAGGGACAGGCTGTAAAGAGTTCATAAATTGGGCTCTGAAATTGTATTTCCTTGTCATTAAGAACAGAATAAATGTGCCTCTCATTTTTGGTCGATCAGATCCACTCTAAAGCAAAGATCTTTGTATGTATTTTATGAGTCTCTGGGTCTCATTTCTGGAATGGCTAATCATCTTTGTTTCCCTTGAACTCCACCACCTCGAGGGCTATACTGGCTGAGATTTACTGTTGCACATTTTGTCCTAGAAAGCTGTCTAATGAATGGAGGCAAAGAAGGAACTACAGATCAGGATTTCTTTTATTGCCTTATCTACAACTTTCTACATCCTGAATCAGAATTTCTCTCAAGATTTTTGCCTTTTTGTGTATGATTTTTCTGTAACCTACTACCTTCTTCTTCCTTCTGGCTTTGCCCTCTAGCTTAAAAAATATCCAAATTGAACCTGAGATGTCTAGTGAGGCTCATGGTAACAAGAGAGCAGTAGGATGAGCTTCAAGTCTCTGAAAGGAGCAGCAGGGCAAGCTAGTCAAGAGTTTCTTAGCAGTAGGAGTGTGATGCCAGGGTTTAGAGCATCTCGTGGTGATGGCAGCTGCTCCCAGTGTGTTTTGGACCTGGAGCAGCAGGGTGAGAAGGATCACTTCGATTTCCTCCTTTGACACTTAACTCCCTGTCTCCTTTGTTTTGCTTGTAAAAGAAATTGCAACAAGAGTGACAGAGGTGATAGCTATGGCCTTATCCTTGTTGTCTCCTTAGCCTAAGGAGGGAGACTTGCAGCCAATAAATTTCATTCCTGGTTTTCCTCCTGTAAAAATTAGAGAGGAGGAGAGGGAAAGTAACGATACTGCTTGATTTTCTCACACGACTTGTAAATACCAGTTTAATGTTTGCTTACTTGAACAGTTTGTCAAGAAAAACAGCTCCTGACAACCAGGCTGAACTGCAAGTGACTCTGAATGCAGGGGTGATGGAGGTCCCGGTGGTTCTTCCCCAGGGAGGGAGGCAGGACACGGATAAGGAATCCGGCAGCCTCTCCCGGGGGCAGCCCCGCGGGGCTCTCGGCCCTGCAGTTGCCATCCCGGCCCTGCTGTTGCCATCCCGGCCCTGCAGTTGCCATTCCAGATCCAACAGGTGGCAATCGCCGCCCGGCTCCGCTCTCCCGCCTCCACCGAGCACCTGCACAGAGGGCTCTGCCTGCCGAAATCCTCCAGACCCAGCAAAGCCGGCGCTTAAAATGCAGCTTCCTCTGCACAAGCTGACGCCTTTGAGGTTTCAGATAATTTCCTGAGCCTGATATCGTGCGCTGCTCCGTGTCAGAAATCCGAAGCAGATGAAAGCAGCTATAAACTATGGCAAAAGCCACGATTTTGTCTCAGAGACATTTACCTGGAGTCGCACCGAAGTCCTCAGGCCTTTGTAGGTTTTATTCTGATGCAGGATTTGCCCCTCTTGTTCTGTTTTCACTTCCGTGTTTGTTCCTGCTGTATGAAAAAATAAATAATCTCAGAAAACGAAGGGGTGTGTGTGTGGAGAACAGTGCTGTTCGTGAAGCTAAGAGTTCACTCATTGCCATGGAAACATTCACATCCTAGCAACAGCTTATTGATAGCAAGATGACATGGAAAGACAAGAGCTGATGCCTTTGACTCATAGGAAAACAAGCTATCCTATATTCCTACTTCTCTACCTTCTTTTCTTTTCCAAGAGTGTGTAGTGGTTTAATATAAAAATTGCTGATGAACATTTCTTTTTGTAACTGTGCTTTTGTGTTGAAACATTGCTTGCAAAGAAAAGTTGATAGAGTTGAATTATTATAGTTGGCTATCTGACAAAAAAAATAATAAAAAAATAAGATACAATGAAGAAATACAAAGACATTAAACTATTTTTTTTCCTTTAGAAATGTAGCAAGATATTTTTTCATTAACTGAAAACATATAGGAGGTCAATTCAGTGTTATCTGTCCATCTCTACACTTACCAGAATATTTTCTAGAGCTGAAATCATTAAGATGTTACTTGGTGGGATGCAGAGTGGAATAATCTGTGGTGTGGTCTGCATTCTTCATGACGCCCAGGGAGTTCATGTGCTGGGAAGTATTGAAAATCTTTATTTGTGTGCCTCTGGGTTAGGGTGAGCAGAGCTGCACTTAGGTGCATTGGCTGAGGAAGTGCATTTCCTTTATTTTCCTGATCTACAGTGATACAAGAACTTTACCCCAGTGAAGACAGGGTACCACGGCAGTCACTGTGCGTGAAAGGGCATATCTTTGAGAGCAATGATCAGACTGTTGTTTGTACGGTTATTATTGCTATTAAGTACAATAGCTTTGTAGAGTCCCAGTTGTAAAGCAGGATTCCACAGACGCGGAAGGTGTTTTTACCTAGGAATTTACTATTAGTTTGTTTGCCAATGTGATTATTCATTGCTAAATTATTCATTGCTAAGAAGAAAACCCAATAATTCCTTTATTAATTTTTGTGTGTGTGTGGTGGGTGTATAGTTGTTGGAAAAATATCAAAGTAGGTATTCCAATAACCATTTTGAAAAACCAAGAAATGTATGATGTTGTTTTGTACACAGCATCACTGCACTGTAAACATTTGTTTAAGGGCTTTGTTAAACTGAATCCATATAAAGAACTCCCTGAACATTACATTTATTGTGAGAAGAACAGTGAATCATAATATTTCCACAGCTAATAGAAACCACTTGTCACAAATGTGACCCTTTACCTGTACATGAATTAAAAACGAAGCCAATGAAATATCCCAGGAGAAATTAGTGATGTTTACATATCCTGAGTTTATAAACCTTGCTTATTTACCTACCCTTTTCAATTAAAAAAAAAATTAGATTTTTGTGCACTTTTTATTCCTTTAGCAATATTTTCCCCTTTGGACACAAGGACTGCGTGGGTGATCAACAAGACAGGTTGATGTTTTGGTGCTACCATTGCACTAGGTTTACAATAAATGAGGAAATTAATGCTGTGGAGCCATTGGGGGTGCAGTTAGAAATGTGTGAAGGAGAGGAAGAATGCAGTAATGCCAGCAGGAGCTTTTCATGCCTGCTGCTTGGGTGCAGGATTGAGAGAGAGAGAGAGAGAGAGAAGCAGCATCTAGAAATAGATGATAATTAAAGCAGGATGTAGTTGGACCCTATATTGTGGTCTTTGTTTTCACCGTAATGCAAACAACACTTGAGCTAACTTGATACCTCCTGTTCTGACCTGGGATCTCTTCAGTGCTGACACTGCTGTGTTGCTGCATTTCCAGAGCAGGATTTATACGAATTAGAAGGCAGAGGACTCTGATCAGCTCCTTACTTGCTTCCTTATAGTAAGCCATAAATCAGAAGTAATCCTGAGATCAGGAACTAGGAGGAACTAGAGCCTTACCAGGCTCTTCTGAATTGGCACTGACTTTTGCATGATCTCTTTCTAGTTGTCATTTCAGCTCCAGGTTTGAGAAGGGTGTAAGATGTAAAAGTGGGGATTGCTCTAAGGGACTATAGTGGAGCCTCCTGCATTTCCTCAGTACTGGAAAAGCAACATGCACTCTGAATGGGGAACCAGGGTCTGCCATGGTTTTTACTTACTCATTTGTGTCTTTGAAATTCTTTTTCCCATTCTCTGTTCTTGGATGAATTCCTGTTAGAGTTGGGGGCAAGAGAAGCCATGGTAAAGACCTGTCAAGATTAAGGGCAGGAGTGCAGGTGTGTGTGTGTGTGAATCTGTATAACATGGCATCTCTATAGCATGGCATCAGGTAGCTTAGATGAAAATGCATTTTCCCTCCACTGAACCCCTTGGAGTCTTTAGAGGGTTGAAAAGATGTGTGTTTCAGAAAGGAGCAGGCAGGCAGGAAATAGCTGCAAATTTTGCTTCTCTCTCTCTCCAGAGAAGAATCAGGAAACCATTCTGCCATGTTGTTTCATGATTTCTCCCTCTTTACTGAAGAATAATATGCTGAAGTTCAATTCAGGCTTTTCAAGAAATGTGATCAACAGCATTACCTTTCTTGAAGGAGCTGGAGGAATATTAGCTTTTTGGATAGAAATAATTTTTGAATTAATTCAGGGCCTGTGGTACATATCTAATGCTTCTGCTCTCCTGGTTGCTCTTGATTGACTTCTTGATTGATGCACTGACTGATTCAGGAAGATGTCCTTTTCCTTTTTTTCAGTTGAAGGTTTGTTACCTGT
Source organism: Atrichornis clamosus (assembly GCA_013400975.1). Classification (NCBI taxonomy): domain Eukaryota; kingdom Metazoa; phylum Chordata; class Aves; order Passeriformes; family Menuridae; genus Atrichornis; species Atrichornis clamosus. Next base: position 35,780 of record WBMZ01003780.1, read on the forward strand.
TAATAGAAAATTGATTAGTCACCATTAGCACCTGGGAATGCCTTTATTTTTATCACTTCAAGCAAATATGTCTACAGCCGGAGTCATAATTATGTGCATTACTGAAACATTTTTTTGCTATTTTTTTATTATATTTTGACAGAAAAGAAATGTCAAGGGAGTAGCACTCACTTTTTAGCTCTGAAACATTTACATCTGTTGTACATATTTGTCTCTGGTTTGTCACACTATCCTTTCAAATCTTGCTTTTGCTGCCTTGTATGTCACTGTTTCATGATTTAATGTCAAGATTTTAGACAAAGATTTCATGAAGAGCAGCTAGAGATTGTCTTCTCTGAAGCTGAAAACCATCTTTGTTTAGTCGCAAAGGTATGAAATCCACTGGACCTGTAATGATTTATAGCAACTGCACAGCTGGTCAATCTCTCTAAGATTTCACTCCTGGCACACAGCTCTTTCTGTCAGACACCAGTGGCATCTCTATCCTGTGAGACAGATGTAAAAGGCATTAGTAAGGGTTACACATGACTTCAGGATTAGTGTAAGTATTTTAACTCTCTGCTTTTCTGGTGTTTACTCTGATATGTATCAAATAACTGGGAAGAAAAGATAAAAAGTCTGAATGGCAAAAATGTAATTCTGATTTTTTGCAATGTAAGAGGTAATGTTTCTGGTTATTTGGGTTATATTTTGTGCAACAGCCAAGAACCAATCTCATCTGCAAGCATTTGCAAATGTCTGAGATAAAAAGCAAAATCTGGACTTGTACCAATTTTTTAATGAAGGTAGCATTTGTCCCATCAGCAATCATTTCCATTTTCAAAAATGTGTTTGTAAGAGGAAAGCTCACTGTTACAAAACATCCAAAGCTAATTAAAAGAACCCAGTTGTAAGGGAATATAGGACAAACTTTAACTGGACTTATGACAATAAACAACAGCTAAGTAGCTGTCACTGAATCCCAGTTGTAAGAGTTAAGTCGTGTATGGCACTGTTTTTCCTAAGCTGTACTGAGAAGCTGATGAAAAGAACACCATGTACCATGCCATTTTCTTAAGGTGTAATGTTACTCGTAATTGAGAATTGCTCTAAGGGGATGACATAACCATCTGTAAGTGATGCTGATGCTTTGGGTGTCACATTTCCCATAAAGGTATTACTGAACCATAGCTCTGTTGTGATGTTAGAAGACACTGTATTGCTTTGAAGAATTGTCATACAAAGCACGGATGAGGCACAAACTTCAGGATCCTGCTTGTTTGCTATCCTTGTAGGTGCTGCTGTACTTTTTAGAAGCAAGCAGGCATTCTTCTGAGATTTCTGCATGCATAACCATGGCTTTTTTCCCTTATACAGGCTTTCAATTCAGGTTGAACACTGAATTGCTGTTAGGTCTTCTTTTCTAACTTCTTTCTAGCATGAAATTTAGTACCACACTTCAGAAAGTTATTGTAGCTACCCTACCATCCCCAGTCCTAGAGGGGCTTAAGATCATGGTATCTTCAATAAACAGAAGATGGACAGAAACCCAACTGAATGAAGACATGCCACGCATTCTATTAATAGTTTCTTCGCTCCAAGTCGAGGTCTTTCACATTTTCTTAGACTTTTTCTACTTCAGCTAGGAAAATAACTGTTAATGACAGGTTATTTTAATAAGGTTCCTTTTCTCTTTGCATCATGCCTTCAAAACTAGCCATTTTCTCAGCTATGCTATCTGCTGAATATTTTGTTTTAGTCTAGGGCCCACCACTGAAATCAGCACTTGCTTGATTGGCTCATCAAAGACTGCACATTACTTCACGGTGTATTGGACCATTTCTCTGGAACATGAACTTTTGAAAATTGCATCTCATGAGTGAAAATTCTGGGCCAGGTTCTTGGCAATGGCAGAGAGAGAACCCTACTGAATTGAGAGTGGGAATAAAAAGGGATATGGAGAGAAACCGGAGACAGTTTTATCTCCTGTTGTTTTTATTCTTACTGTTTGTTTTATTCAAGGAACCAAACTTAACAATTAATGACATTCATGAAGCAATACAGGATTTCTTATGCATCATATCTCCTGCTTTCCCTCCTTTCCCTGATATTATCACCTCATCCAAGCAAGGCTCAGTGTTGTCCAAAAGTTGTTTTCCCCAATCTCTCTCTTTCTTACCTTGTCCAGGGAAGCTGCACTAGGTCTGTGAGCAACGTCAGAGGGAAGGAAGATGGAAGGAAGAGGCAACATGAAGTTTCAAGTACGTGGAGAAGCCTTATGCCTAGCAAGAACATATAAAAATTGTGTGGTGTGTGAAGGACTGGCTACAGAGAAGTCCTGACATCAGAAAAGAGGACAGTGTTAAAGAGGAATGGGGAGACCTTTTGCATGGCAATATGGCAAATGGAAATGTGGGATGACAGAGTTGAAGACGAGCTGTTATGGAGGAGGGTGAAGAGAGGGACCCGTTGGATGAGAGAGAAGCAGAGGAAGGTGGCCGGATGGCACACAGGAAGCTGAGGGAATAAAATGAAAGAAAGCAGTGAGCCCCTTCTTATGCAACACTTGCTCAACTTTCAGAAGCTGCGAAGAGTATGATCTTCTAGGACTGGGACACAAATGGCATCTGACTACTGAGGTTCCAAGATGGCATGAAGGCTAACTGATTGTAATCAAGTTTCCAAGTAGCTCTTTTGAACACTGAGGTTTAAATCCACTTACCTCAAGTATTCAAAGATGTGCATCTAGACTTCTTTTCTATAACCACATTTTGCTGTTGAAAATCAGTTGCTTTTTACCTTAACAGGAAGAGAACGTGCAAGGAATGAAAAAACACTGGAAGTCAATCATCATAAAAATCTGAGAAAATGCTGAGTGAATAGACATTTTTACACTTGATAGTAAACATTCTACTTGTGGTTCTTGAGTAAAGCCTTTTTCATGCTTGTCATAACGAAAAAATAGAAAGAAAACTCAGATTTATTTTTTAATGTTTTGGGACATCTGAGAAAGTGCAATGGATCGATTCATTGGTATTTCATGCCTAGGTACTTAGCATACCAATGCTAAATATAAATATATTTAAATTTAAATGGACAAGAAATAGATGCAGCAGTTTCTATGATAGGTTATCTTACGTTTATTCAAAATTGCCATTTAGGCCTTTGTGGAATTGAAGTCTGAGATTTCTCTTATGAGTCAACCCTCTTTTTGATAAATCATTTAAACCAATTAAGTGATTACCATTTAAACCAATGAGTTTTTAGTGGGAAGAAGAACATTCAAGTGTTGTAGACCGTGAGACCACGTAATGAAAATGGAAAGGAAGACTTGTGTTAAGTTTACTTCAATATGAATTTCTGAGTGATTTCAAGTCAGGGATCAGAATTAGTGTGTAGCTGAAATACACTCTTGCACTTTACACAGACTCATAAAGCAAGAGATCACTGTCCTTGTTCTGTGTACATGCAAATGCAGTTGGAGGTTTTGTTTCCTTCTTGGGCTTGGCTAAGTATGCATTCAAGGCCAGGGGAAAAAAAGCAGATGTGAACTAAACCACTTACAGAGATTAACCCACACAGCTTCAAGATTTTAATTTTTCCATACCAGTATTTATGTATGTTTGGGGAAGAAAGAGTGTATTCTTGTTACAACTTATGTAATTTGAGGGAATAATTTTGCAACTTTCAATTTTACAGTAATTTAATATTTTCTGTATATTGTTCAACCTTCAACCCTGAAAAAGGGCTAATACAACCAAATAAGTTAAACTTGATTTTTGCCAAGATTTGAAAGCAAAAGTGATGCACAAATTAGATTCCACATGTTATCTTTATCCTTCAGGTATATGTATACTTTAGATTTTAAAGGAAAAATGCAGGCTTCAATATATGGCGTGAAGGTTGGGGATTTTTCTTCATTCAGATGCCTAAATTCAGTATTTTCCTGTGTAATAATGAGTCTTTCAATCTGTGGTTTAGGTTTGCTTCATTGTAGTAAGGGACCAAGCAGGAAACATGGATTCCCATCCGAACAGGGATTCCTTCCTCACAGCCTCTCCGTATCTAGTCCATCATTCTGCAACTATTAAATAGTGAGATTAATTTAAGACAGAAAACACTGCCATCCTGCAAAAGGAAGCAGAGGGGTTTAATTATTCTTAGGTAAAGGAGAAAAAAACTCCACAAACTGGAAAGCATAATGCATAACGCAGAAATTTATAGAAATTTTATAGAGTTTTATAGAACGATCTAAATCCAATTTCGTGTTTTTCACTTCTGGGGGCACCTTATGTTCCAGATGAGTAAAGGTCTTTTTGTCTACAAATATTCATGACAACTTCATCTGTTCTGAGCCCTATGGATTTTGTACTGGGGATTTCTGTTTATTTGAATTTTAGCTTGTACTTAACAGAGTTGGCCAGAGATGGTGCTGAGTGCTTGGGTATTGCAGAGTGAAGTGCACTGGGAACTTGAACAGAAGTGATTTGGGACATTAATCATAGCTACACTCTGCTGCCATGAGTTATGACTTCGAGTGAATTTAAAATTAGAGAAAAGCGCACCACTTGTAATACTTAGCTGAACAGCAGCAAAGAAAATAATTTTAGAAAATGAGAAAATTGTTGGGAAGATGTAACACAGGAAAGAAGATTTATTTGTTCAGTGTGTTTGCTGATATTTTGTTGCTCAGTGAAATAAAGGTAATCTTCTGGAGGTGAATTCATCTAGCCTTATCACATAGACAGTGGAAATGGAAATAAGCTTGATTTACTAGTAGCACCTGTGGGTTGCAGCTAATTTCTTACTTTCTTTTCTTAATTGCTGTCTTGTTTCATCTCTGTCTTTTATTCCGGTATGAAAGTCTGTGCAATGGTGAGGCACTTAGAGTACATGAAGAGTTGCACCATAAGTGAGGGTCAAACACTGCAACCTGGTCTTTTGTGATGAGTTGTTATTCAAAACTAATGCTACAGTAGTCAGTGCCAGGGTTCACTGAGGTAGGGACATCTGAGACTTTCTGAGATGAGGCTGGAGAGTTAACCTTCTTTGCCATGTATATTGGTCTTTTCCAGCTCCTTCTTCCCTGTGACTTTTTTTTCTCCAATAGTAATTTTTCTGATTTATATAAGTATCACCAGAATGTCAATACAAAGAACAAACAAAACAAACAAAGCTGAAAGTTCCGTTCACAGCCTGTTTTTTTCAGTTTTTATTCTGCTCTTGCTGCTGCTAGCAGCTGGATCAAGCCCTTCTGGTGCTGGACCTATGATACTTGTCTCATTCATCAGTAACATGGACAATGCTAGGTACAGCTGGAGGGTGTTTCAACAGATCAGGGAGGTCTTGTCCCCACTGAGCTCTTTGTCGGTGCCTCTGGTTGGCTCCAGGATGTCCTTCCTGCAGGGACAGGCATAAAAACCTGGAGCAACCATATGTCCTGGTCGCCTGTCTGTCCAGACAAGGAATTAGTCTGAGTGGGTCAGGATGCTTTCTGGCTTCTGTCTAAGCTAACTTTCCTTTGAAACTGGTGCACAGGGAGAACGTTGTGTATCTGAGCTTAGTCCTGTCAGAGCCTTGGCTTGCTGCTCAGCCCCATGGTATAGATATTACCCAAGCACCTCTTGCAAGGCTGGTGCATCCCCATTTCTTTCCACAAATTCACATTTTTTTCCTGTCTGCCATGCCCTTACTGAAGTATCAATTCCTTCTGACCCTTTTCACCAGACCACAGGAGTAATACTTTTTTTTAAATTAAAAACATTTATTAGATTGAAATCTAAAAGTTTGGAGTCATGCTTTTTCCTCAGGTTCTCCCTGTGGGCAGAGCTTTCCAGGTTTGTGTTTTTTCCTTCTCCTTCAGTGTAACATCAAGGTCTATCCCTTCCCATTTCCTGCCATCCTGTGGCTTGGGGTGCTGGCCTTGTGGAAGCATGTTCCTACATCAAGTGTTCAGGTACATCCAGTACTTTGGCCCTTGGACCATAAGGACAGTTTTCCCTAACCAAAGATCTGGACTGCTCTTGAGTCACAGAGTCAAACAGAACTGTCAGGAAATTGTGGGTATTGCCGCAGTCAGAGATCAAGGCAATTTTTTCTCACTTTCACCTCCAGGATATTTTAATTTGAAGAATGTAGGCAGTTTTCTGCTATTTATGGAAGTCATTACACAATGGGATGGGTATCTGGGTGCAGGATTTCTTAAGAGGTCTCTGGCTGTAGAGGTGGTGACCCTGTCAGCAGGAGCTGTGTTGACCTCAGCTGTCAACAGCTGATGTAGCAATGAACAGGGGCTTCTCTCCCATTCTAACAAAGCTTTTCAGGGGTTGTTCCTACTGAGCACCATTTGTGATGGTGCTGGGAATATTCCATATTGTTGTACATGTTCTTGGGAATAGAAGACAGAAGCATTGATTCAGGAAATCTTAAGTGGTGCAACATACTGTTTGTGAACTCAGTGAGCAGATGGTGCTGTCATTAATACATGATCCTGAGTTTATAGCAGGAACAATCAAAAAGAAAAGATGGAAACTGGGGGAAAAAACCAAACAGATTACCTGTCTATTCTTAACTGCTGGTGAAGAATTGACCAATATTCATAACCAGGTTAGTAAAAATGATCAACACAAAAGCAGAAAAAAAGTCAACCTTTTAGTTAATGAACAGTGGAATTTGTTTTATGTAAAGTGAACTTTGTCAGTGAAAATCTTTGAGAATCATTTTCCTAATTAATAAGGCAGGGTTCATATGATGAAACTGAAACTACTTCCTACACTTTCTACCCATGAACATTTTGAATGAGGGAAAGCCTGTTCCATATTCACGTTGTTTTTGAGAAAATGACAAATTTAAAGCTTTGTGGAGCATTAAAAAGAATGAAAAAGCTTTGAGGAACATTACAAGCTTCTTTCACCAACCCCTTGCCCATGCACATTACTTTTTAAAATTACAGAAACTGAATAAAAATAAGACCCATTCTAACTCATCAGGAGGACCTTATATTAGGAAATACTCGATCTGCTCACACTGTCTAGAAGATAAACAGGAGCAGAGATCAGTATGTATTTCAGTGCAGAACCATTTACTTCACCAATTAAAATGAATCATAATTGGATAGATGAGTGGAAAACATGGTAATGAAGTGCCTGATTTGATCACACTGTTTCTGTTGTGTATTTTGTCCTGCACACAATGTACACAAATAAAAACTTAGGAGGGTGTAATTGTGACTTAGAGGGTCAAGTTTTGTGAGCACAACATGGAAGGTTCTTTGATTCTAATGAGTAATTCAAATAATTTCCTACTTTGCCAGGTAAATCTAGACATCTTTTAAATCCAAGTTTGCATTCCTTGACAGACATAGTACTGGGCACCAGATAAATAGTGCTTGAATCACTCATGTTATTTTGACATGTGTGAGACAGATTAGGATATGGAGGGAAAGTTATTATGAATTAATATATCCCGTGCTCCATTGCATTCAAATAATATCTAGAAAGACCTTCTAGCTGTCTTGGAGTATGAATTAAAAGCCTGCTCTGAGAGCTTCCGGAGTAGGTGTCGCTCATAAATTCTCTGTTTTCAATGTCTCAGAGAAGTTGGAATATGCTACAGACAATGTAATAGTGGACTGTGTCACCTACATCTCTGTTTTTTAAAACTATACTTTACTGAAATTTTTGTACTGAACTGGTGAGAAAACCTTCTCTTTGTTTGATTTGGTGACTGTGTCACTTGTCAAATCTTCCCCGATGTGTGTAGTCTCCACTGCTTATCCTCTTGATTGTGTCTCTGACCTTTTGTCAGTGCAGAATATCATCTCTGACGTTTGGGATGCTTTCCTGTACAGCTATCAGCCTTATTAACTTGCTTGCTTTTTAAAATCCGAAAATATATCCTTTTCCCTTGACTAAATTTGCGTATGGAAGGGAAAGCACATGGATTAGATTCCTAGATTGAATCTTGGGCTCAGCTGGCACCACTGCCATCCTCCATGCCCAAGGTGTATTCCAGTTGTGTGTTTCCTTATACACCCACTTCTAGTCCGTTTCAGTGCAAGGTAAATTGTTTGGAAGGCACCAGCTGGGACTCTTGGTTGTCCACAGCTTTTCTTTCTCTCTATGTGATCTGAGGAGCGCTGGCAGAACCCTGGCATGCCCTTACTTCTAAGACCCCATTGCATAGCTACAGGATAGCTGTTAGCATAGATTTTTCCAAAAGGCTGTGAAAGGCATGTGGGAGGATAAAATCATATTGTCATGCTGACTACAGATGAAATACAGATGCACAAGGCTACCCAGTTTTGTATTACTGGGAAAAGTGTTCAGGACTGAGGTGTGTTGGACAAGGTGTTTCAAAGGGCTTTTTGTGGCTTTTCTTTTATTTGGTAGTGAAAGCCAGTATAGTTTCAAATCATGTTGTCTGAGGGTGGTTAAGGCCTACATGCCACAAAGGAACAGCAAGTTTGTGGGAAGATGTTTAAAGCAGCAGCCCAGGGTGCCAAGGCACAGCCTTATCGACTGTGATGAGTCACTGCGCCTGTTCACGCTCGCAGCTTTCACTAACCAGCTGCGGCCTAGGGAAGAGCTAACACACAGCTACTCCCATGCCAGAGCAAAACACGGGCAGGTAAGCTGTAGTAGTCATGCTGTAATGTCAGGCAGGACCACAGGACGCTGTGTGAGTGCGCCTGAGAGCTCCTGTAAGAGATCTGAATTTGGTCATTTCCAGAGAAAACAGATGCATTCGGTGTCATGTGCACAGAAAGGAAGTTCTTATGTTTTATTGGAAGCTGGCTTAGACATCATTTAAATTGATGCTTCTGCTTTAAATTTTGTTTGGTTAAACCTCTTCAGGTAGCTGTATATAATAAAAATATTATTAAACTCCTTTATTATGCAATCTTGGGACCTGAAGTGAAAGCAATATTGGCCTCCACAGCTGTGGATGGATATTCTGCCTCCAAACCAAAACAGTATTAATTTCTCATGTGGCTTGAGGTGTGTTTGTATCTGTGAGATTTGTTTTCACAGCTTTTTCATAAGGAGTCCGTTTGAACAAAAGTGTTTGAAAAACAGTGTTTCCATCTGGAGGAGAAATAATATCATGTTGTGCAAAGCAGTATGATATTTTAAAAACAATATTAGCCACACAGAATCTGAAAGAAAAAGTATGTTTTGCATTTATACATTAAAAAAAAATGTGCCTGAGTGGAATTAAAATCCAATTAGTTGCAAAATAAAAAATAAATTAGAAAAAACATACTATTATCTTTTGCCCATGAACCAGTTCCCAGAAAACCCACTGAACTGTCTCTTATATTATATTGTGGAGTGAAGAGATTAAAACATGGAATGCAAGGAAAGGCTGTCATTACAGATGAACTAGATAATAACTGTCTGTTTCTCTATTTTCCATCAGAATTGGTGGCTTTATCACCTCTCCCTTCCCAGCACCCTCTTCTACCCTTAAAATATAAGCCACGTTTTGTGCAAGATTGTACTTAATTTAAAATTATCATGTTAAATACAGAACATTTGCTCTTAACTTGTACTTATATTTAAAGTTCTCTGCTTATGCTCAATTTCTGAAATAGAGCTTCTGTTTTTGACAAGTTCTTTTCAACAGTTACAGCTGGTAGAAGAAAAGATGTTATTGCTTTTCACAAACTTTGTCATATTTTAAATATTTAAAATTTTTTGGAAATTAGTTTTATCTTTCTTTGGTGCTCTTTGTAATAGATCTAACATTTTACTTGTTGAATATTCAAAATTAATCTGAACTCCTTCCTTTTCTATATCTTGGAGAAATATATTTGTTCATTAGCATAACTTTTTGAGACTGGAATCTTGAGAAAGAAAGCTTGGATTTGTGGGTCCAATATGATTTTTAGAATAAGGAGGTCAAGGTAAGCAAGGTTACACATTGTCTGTGCTCTACGGTAAACTTTAAGCCTGGTATGTTGGCAGTGCAGTTATAGCCAGTTGCCTTTCATTTCCCAAAAGCCATTTCTTATCTGGGTTATGGTATTTCTTTTTTCAGCTGGCTGGAGCCCTTCTAGCATCACCTGAACTTGACAACACTGGCACCCATGTGAGTCGTGGTGCTATGCCTGAAGGATGCAATGTTCTACATATAAGAAATGTCTCATATAAAACCCCTGGGAGAAAGGAACTTCCCTTACAGCTGTCCTGCCAGCAAGTGCACCTGAATTTCCACGACACAAATACCCCCCATTGCTTGGAGCTTATTCAGACATCACACTTATCTGTGTGAATCAAGCTGCATGGGTTCCTGTCCCTCTGGGTGAAGGTGTAGCTGGGGAAGGTGCAGGATCTCTAGCTGCAGCTGCTGTGGAAGAACATACACCTGTATTTTACTTCCTTGTCTAACTTCCATTCCTATTTTCAAAATACAGCTAGTTACAGTTTAAGGGAGTAAATTAAATTAAAATTTTGGATAGCAGGGATTATTTTTATGTAGTATAGTAGGAGGAAGTAGCAGCAGGCCAAATGCCTGACAGAACAAATGTATTTCTATTATTTCTACCAGGAAATTTGAGGTGTTTTTCACTACTGTGAGAGATAGATGAACTTCCTGGATTCATTATGGCTACTTGGAAACATTTTGCCTGTGTAAGTGTGACATGAATTTGGATGATGTCCTCCTGTGCCTAAGAAAGGCTGAGAAATGAAGAGACTGTAGAGTGATGAATGAGGGCTTGTCAAGCTGTGTAAGACAGAGTTTCTGGTGACATTGCAAACGTGAAAAAAAATCAGAGAGAAAGAAAAAATGAAGAAAATGAAAGGGGACAGGGGAGAACATTAGTAGGTGGCTGTAATTGATTTCCAGTAAGGATGCCACACTATCCCAGGGTAGGCTGACCTTTCAGGGATCAGCTATGTGTGTGTCTCATTAATTGCTTCCCCAAGCAGTGTCCCTTAAGCTGTCCCTTTTGGAGTAATTTGTTTAGGAGGTGGAGACCTGTGAGAAAAGTTATAGAAGTAGTGCTGAAGGCTGGTCAGGTCAGGCAGTGATTTACTGAAACACTGATCACTGTAAGGTCCTGGTCTGGAAGACAGAAAAGGGCTCTGTTAGAGTTCTTGGATAAATAGTATGAAATCTCTTACGTCCTGAAAGTGGAGAAGAATGTAAGATTCTTAAACCACCATGGATTTTTTGTTATACTTTTTACTTGTCCATGTGGGTGGTGTGGATTTCTTCGGCACAATGAAAGGAGAAATCCTAATGTTTTAATGGACTAACCTGTCCTACAGTGAGTGCTTGAGGAGAAATGGAATTACCAAGCATCAGATGTAAAGAGAATCCTGATGCAGTTTGCATATAGAAGCCCAGTTTCTAGGAGTCTTACTGCAGCACATAGTACAGGGATTGCTGCAGGCAGAAGGAAATTGCACATACAAGTTAATCACAGTTTACATTACTGGGAAGAAGAATGAACGCTCATATTTTGTGAAATGTTTTCTCTTCAGGTCTTCAGCTTCAGTAGAATCAGTAAGGTTTTTATAGGAACTTAATTAACATGAAAATCTGAATATATACTTGGGTTAGGGAACAATTATTAGAAGCAATTCTACATCATCACTTATGCATGAGTGCCCCAAAAGGAGGAGCAGAGGGGCTCTGAATCACAAGTAGCTATAATTGCTCTATCTACTTTTATATGAACTTCCTACAAGCACTCAGTTTCTGGAATTATAAGTTGTTTTAAAAATGAACATGCCCAGGAGAAGGTCAGCTCATAATAGTAAAATTTAGCAAAAATTCCTAGTGGTGATAGAATATCTTATTCCAGAAGAACACATTAGGACTCAGACTAATATTATCTTTGAGATTTTCTGCAATTCTGTGCCTAAAATATCTCTCAGCAAATCAATCATTTTCTTTATAGAAAGTAAACAAGTCTCAAACAGCAAGTCTCTCTCTAGAGAGCCTATTAGATGAGTGAAATATTCTTTCCAAAGTGTGGCAATCCTGGCTTTATTAAGCTTTCAAGTTTTATGATTTCAAAGTTTTCCTCTTTGGCTTTACATGACTTTGAGGTAGACAGCCTGCTGCAAATTATAAGCTGAAATTTGCAGAATATAATAAGCATACATTGCACATCTGCCGATGAAAGCTTTCTGCAAACACCATTAAACGCTACAACATGTACTGCTCAGCAGAAGGGAGGCGTGAACTTCCATCCTCGCTTCCCGGATACTGGGATAGAAGAGGAAGGCTGTACAAAAGTAAGTGATAGCACCGTATGAATCTCTATTCATGCCAAATGGATTTGCTTGTTAGAGAGGAGATTTGTGCTCTCACTATGGCTATTAAAAGGAAGGCCATAACCACTTGCAGTTACAGAAGTGCTGGGAATTTTTGCAGGAAAGAATAGAACGCTGTTTCCAGTGTCTGCTCCAAATTTCAAAGTAAAGAGTTCTCGGCTGCATGGCTGAAGTTTTGTGCTTTCACTTGCATGGTATATAATTGTATAATAAAGAAGTTGTGTGGGTAAATAGATTGTGCTTGAGGTCCTTGTCTGATTAATGAAGAGAGTTTGGGGCTGTTTGGAGTCTAATTGTTTGGCTATTTTGTTTAGGGACTTCACTGGAAGCTGTGCTCACAGGAGGTGTAGAACTTAGAATGTAAATCATTTATGGATCTGTTGGACCAAGAGGCAGTATGTAAATTTAGGAGCATCATAGCTGTTCTCTATATGTAAAGCTTTATTAAACCACTAATGCACACAAAAAGTAAAACCACAGAACTAATATAATGCCTCCCAAGCTAAGCTGCTTGATTCGGTTAACACTTATTTTGATGGATCAGAAGGGTCAAAACATTTTCAGAAGTTGTTAGGTGGATTATTCCCCAAGTTTAATACCTTCTCTGCAGACTTTAAAAAAAATATTTTATAAATTTTTATGAGTAGATAATTCCCAAAGAGTCTATTCTGATCATTGATATTCATCATCCGAGCTATGCTGCTTGTTATTATTGTATTAGTTAGGGTCACAAAGTATACTTTCATTACTTGGCTGTTTCAAAGACAAACCTAACATGTTAACATCTCAGGGTGTACTTTCCCTTAATACTCTGTAATATTTCCATCACAGTCATTATTTGGGAAGTCACTGTTTTTGCTGACAAATGTTTATCTGTAAAGTCAACAAAAAATCAACTTGAGCCATATAGGCACAGGCAAACTCAACAACAGTTCACTTGTCCAATTTACAGAGACAGGCAATCACTAGTCCCCCCCTCCATTTCATTGTTTATTATATCTTTATCTGCAATATCACTCTGCAGTGTAGCATACTGAAATCACTTTTACAACTTTCCTTTCAGCAATTCTTGAACATGAAATCAGATGAAAGGCTTTCAGAGTAAATAAAAGGAATGAAAGGAATATGAAGGATTGACATGGTCCTTTATTATAAAGCAGTACAGAAAGGTATTTTAATTGTCAATTGTAAATAAACTTGCTGACTTTCAAATTATATATATATTACATATGTAGGGACAAAAGGTATGCAGAAAATATTAAGGGAAACTTAAAAAACCCTGTTGTTATAAATTTTTCTAGATTAAGTTATGTTGTGAGAGATAAGATGTTGCATCCCAGCATAGTCATCATTCAAGGCCATCTTTAACCTTTCAGAATTTTCCTGTGTTAGTACCCCAACTTGAAGTAGAGGGGTCCCTTATTAAAAACAGGTCATTATCTGATTATAGAGACTTAGACATGGAAGATTCTGCCTCTGAAAACTGCTTAGATCTTGGAAACACTAGCAGCTGTATATGAGCAGTCAGTGCAGCCTGCACTGAAAATGTTAATGTGATCCTTGGATGTCTAAATAGGTAAGTAGTGAGGTGATTTTTATGTCAACTTAGAGCACTGCTGAGAGTGGAATACTGAGTATACCCTACTGTCATCTCTATAAAAGGACTTGGAAAACCTGGAAGGAAGGCAGAAAAAAAAAAGCCATGTATTTCTGAGATCCAGGGGAAATCTCTGACAGTAGAGTTCTCAGTTTGCTAAAGGCAGTGAACTGTGATTCCTTCTTTGGGCTGTGTAAATGTTTTCACTAAAGAAGATATGAGGACCTAAAAGTTTACTTACTATGGCCTACAAAGGCACACTGTGAACTCATGGCTGGGGTCTGCAACCTGAGGAACTCCGAGCAGAAATTGAGCAGAATGAGAAATCCATTTTTGGCTGTGACAATGTTCAACAGGTAAAGCAAATGAGTGAGGGGAACACTAAGGACATGTTGGTATGCAACACATTTTCTGAGAAAAGCTGATGAACAACTGGACAACAATGTTAAGCACACTAATTAAGATAAGTAAAAGGAAAATGACTGTAAAGAAATTTAGGGTGTGTGCTTTGTAGATCATGTTGACTTTGAAATATATATTGTCAGACTCTAAGCATCTTATAGAAACATTGTCCTTCACTGTAAACTGATCTATTTTTCATTATAATTTGGTCACTCTAGTTTCTTTGTCAACATAAATGTTATCATGAGCAATACAGATTCCCATAAAATGTTTTTGCATTGTGAGGCATCAACCTGAACTTTACAAAACTAAAGAGAAAAGATATTGTCAGTTAAGTAGTAACTTTTTCTGTTTCCTTCATATGGAAGTCAGTTTATTAATAACAGAAGCTCATTTAATAACGATGAAAGAATGTTAAGTAGATGAAAAACTGCTGCAGGTCAGAGTTTTAGCTAGATTCATATAGCAGTTAACAATCAGTCATTGGTTTCCCCTCTGGTAGTTTACACAAAGCAATAGCTTGGACCAAATTAAAAGTCATTCAGGTGTCCACGAGTAGAAAAGATGCAGTCACTCTTGTTCATCATTTTTGCCTGCAGGCACCTCAAGTGCTTCCAGTAAGGGCTGCATAAGGTGAAGAAACTACCCTGTAGGTTCCTGGCGCTAAGGTGGCTGTACAGGGAAAGTGCTCATACGCTCCCATGGATACAGGTAGGAGAGAGCACCTCCCCACACTGGTGACCATCCTCTCCATTGCCACTGACTTCTCTGACAGCAGGTTTTATTCCAAGCATGCTCTGAAATCGTAGTGCTGAAGACCAAGTGTGGTTCACCATGGGCTTAGTTTTCTAAGTTTTCTTAGTTTTCTAACTGTCTGGCAGGCAGGATGTAAAATGTCACACCAAGCTCTTTCAATCCATTTTTGCTCTGGAGCAGAGAGGCTTGGCCAGACCTATGATAATAATCCTAGAAGCTGGAGCAATTGATAAGAATATTCTATAGAGTTTCATGCATTCACTAAACTCTGAACAAGAGAACTGGTTTTTTGGTGGGTTTTTTGTTTTGTTTTGTTTTGTTTTTTAAGGGGAAAAAGAATCCCAAAACAAGCCAGAAATACAAATTACTATATGGATTAGATGTCAATATATAACATGATGGATTTATAGAAAAATAGCTTGTTTGGGGAAAGTGGTTAAGTGTCTTACATATCTTACAAAGTAGAATAGCAACTGGTCTTTCAGCAAGATGACAAGGAATAAAACTTTCTTTGCCAGTGCTTTTCTTAGTTTGCAGTAAATAGCTTGGGTCCCTGATGTCAACAACTAGAAGGAAGGCACTTAATCACTGCCAATGTGTCTATTTATTATGCAGCATGTAGAAAACATCTGTGAATTTTCTCATCATTGTCTTTGAAATTACCTGTTATAAAGTAAGCTGCTCAATTACTTCTTAAGGTGATAAAGTGCTCAAGAACTCATATTATTCCTGGAAAATGTCTTAAGAGTCTTGAGTCTTCCAGAAGGTTTTCTCCTATCTCACAAAATTACTTTACTAGAAGATCAATTAGCATTTATCAACTGTGTCTCATCATGATACTTTCAAGACTCCTCTATTTAATGTTTTCTGGCCACCATTATGTCACCGTAATGAAAGTACACGGGTCACTGCAGTAGTAGACAACAAACGTAGTACAATGCAGGTATCATTATATGGTATTATTATGTAAATAAGTACTGTATAGTGCCTTTCAAATGCACTTCAAAAGTAGCTGTAGGAAAAGCTGAAAGACTTGAGAAGAAAATACAGTAATATTGGGCAGGAGTTTGAAACGTGATGCTCTCGACATACGCATATGTCAGCGTCTCGCAAGGGCGCTGTCAGGTTGTCTAGGTGACGTTCTAAAGAAAAAGAACAGGAAGGTGAGAGTGCCATACCTCACGTAAGTGTGATTATTTTGAAGAGAGTACTCTGATTCTGAGGGGGTGTTCAGAGAAAACTTATTGAAGAATTTCACTGTGAAAGCTCTCCACAAAATAATTCTGTACAAACTGCAAGGGACAGAATGCCTCTAAGCACGATTTTATGGGGCATTTTGTCCCTGAAGTGAAAGTTAGCTGAATATAGTGTCACATTTCAAACTATATTCAGAAGAATCTAATTAATGGAAGATAATGTTTTGAGAGCATATGTTTGATTTTGAATATTCTGTACTTATTTTTACCCAAACCCACTAAAGAGCTGAAGTGAAAAACTGCAATTATATTTTGGTAACACATAACCACTCTCACCCAGCTACTTCCTTTAGTCATTACCTGAGAGCTGAACTAATCATGGGCTGGCTGTTTGCTTTTGACATTTTGCAGTGTTTGACAGGGAAGTGTTGAAACTCTAAAGCTGAGAAGGGTCAAGGTGAACCCTGACATGTGTTTATACAGTTATAAATTCCAAGAAACCAATTCCAGAAGGAAAACAGAATTGGATTTATGTTTTTGCTTTTTTTTTTGCTTTTTTTTGCTTCAGCAAAAGGGTTTGTTTGAGAAAGAAGGAGAATTTTTATTAATGCTATCTAATATATTCCTCTAATTTAATTAATCTACATGGCATATGTCTTCAGTGCTTTCTTATAAATAGAAACTTTAAAATTCCTTTTTTAAAGACAGATTATTTTTTTGAAAACCATTGTCTTTGGAGGGCAGGAGGTTGACAGTATTTGTGGCAAATTAACAAGACTAGATTATGTTTCTTTTCTTCCAGTTAAAAGCAAATTTATCAAAATACCGTCTGGTTTTGCTTCCACCTTTCAGTGGAATTCTCTTTTCCACTGTAAATCTTCCATCTGGAGAACGGTGCAAAGCATAATAGTAAAACTGAAGCATCATGATAGTCATGAAAACTCTGAAGTCTCTGTGCCACTCATTTATCATGAGGACTGTTAAATCCTAATACAATTCCTCAACAGTTCAGAGGTCACCTTCTAGACAAGAGAACAAAACTAGGTGTGGAGGACAGCTGAATTCAGTGCCTAAATATGTAATACCTGTCTCTGAGACTCTGCTGTCAGGTTCGGTGCAAATGAAAAGGGCTGGGTCCTGTGCTGACAGGAGCATTATAATAGCTAAGGAAGCTGCTTGAATGGTGTATAAATATCAATATAATTTTGGGACATGGCAGTGAAAAACAATTTACTCCATCCGAGTATAATGGGTACATGCCTGTATATTTTTTTTCTGAGGACAGACTGGAACATCTTAATAATTTTATTTTGCTCAAAATGGTCTGCATTTAAAAGTCATGCAGACAAATGACATAGATGTCTGATCTGGAAATTGTGCCCAGATGGCACACTTCCAGCCTGTGGCCACTGTCTGACCAGCCTAGTCAGTCTATTAGAAGGACTTCCAAAATGTATTTTCTCATGTTCTCCCTTCTTGGTCTTGGCAATTTTCCACTGTAGCAAAGAACTAAGTAACAAAGGAATTGAGAGAAGGAAGGAGGCACTGCAAGAACCTAATACTTCCTCTAGACTGTCTGCAAGTGCTTCTGTTACGTTTGTCAGTAGTGACATCCAACCTCTGTTCCCTCTTTCCTGAAAGGAGGACAGTGTAAGGAAAAAGTTTCTGGGAAATTTTTCCCCCAGCTTGCTGCTCATATGCTGGTGGCACTTTGATTTTGCTGTTGAGCTAGGTGATACTGCTTTAAAACACACCATCTCTGTTCTTTCCTCATTTCAGTTTTCTTTGAGGATGCTTGCTGGGCCCATCTCTGTGGTGACAGTGCGAGGTGGAACACACTGCCTCTGCCACATTGCACTGTCTTGAGGCAGATACAAGCGCCCCAAGAGCTCAGCATGCTGCACTGTAGACTCTCAGAAGATTTTGCTAGTCTAAAAGGGGTCACTGAACACCTCTTCCTGCTTCCCAGCACTTCTCAAGACGCCTCCTCACCCTGCTCTGTGCTCCAGCCCATACCTGTTTGAGTGGGGCAGGCTATGCGGTTGTTAGAACTCCGAGAATCAGGGAATTGGTTCTTCCCAGTGGCCAGCACAAGCCTCCTGCTTCTAAAGACAGGCTTTTTATAGGAGACAACAGTTTGAGCTGAGACTAAAAGCTTCAGATTTTAAGTAGTGAGCAGTCTTTGCCTCTCTCTTCAGGACGTTTAGGGATGTGCTGGCAGCTGCAACATGGTACAAGGAGTAGCTGCCTTATGGTCCAGCTGTCCTGGTGAATGAAGCTTTCTCCACTGCTCCAACGTGGGAGGACCTTTGTATTTTCTGTCCATCTTCCAACTTAGGAGTTACCTGGGGCATGGATTCATTTTTTGGAAGGCAACCAAGAGGTTTGCAACACTTCAGGCAGGCAGTGTCCAACGTAGCATAACAAAAGACCCTTGTGTCCCCTCTCACCATCACCAAAAAGCCCCAGAACTTTTAAATGGTTCTCACAACCGCTGAAGCAGCAATGCATTGTCTGAGGAGTCCCGACCATATAAAAAAGGCCATCGTGAGAAAGAGTTTTATCACTTTTCTGCCTCTTGGGCTAGCTTCTGGGTACAACATGGCACACTGACTTTAAGGACTTCCAAATTTATTTTAACAAGTTGTTTTGCCAGTGACTATGCTGCCTTCTGCTCAGATTTGCTATGAGCAATAAAATGCACAGTAACATCTGAAAACAAAGTAAGATTCACATCTGCTGCCAGAACAGCAATTCCACAGGCTTCACTGCAACTCATGTGCCTTTTTTTATGACATTTTTGCTGTCTCTGGACGTGTGCATCAGAAGCAATTTAAGGACTGTAGCATCTGGAGCATGATTGAGAATGAGAGATAGTCACCTTTATATCCATTATACCTTTTTTCTCACTAGCTAATCATGGCATAAAGCCGTTCCTATTACAGGAGACTTTAAAAAGATGGAATTTCAGTTTTTCAAGTTTCAAAATTTGAGAGATATGGTTAACTGTTTAGAAAGAATTTTTTAACTTATTTAAAATGGCTTTGAGGAAAGAAAAAGAGCAAAAAGAAAATATGCATATTTTCTAGATATCTCCTGTAGAAGTGTCTTCTATCCTTCTGTTTTCATGCTTCTCTTTTCCAAGTAAATGTTTTAAACCTTTGAAAACACAGTGGCTTGAAATCACTTGGCCAGGGAATATTCTGCAAGTTGTCGTCATGCCACTGGTCAGTAAACTCTGTCATATAGGGAGGGAAGCTCTCAACTCTCTGAGTCTGCCTTGTGACCTGGAGTTGGTGGACTTGCAAATAACTGCAAAGATTTCTGTGACTGAGAATATATTGAGAGTGTTTTCCCTCTGTACTTCTACTCCACAGGAAAACACAAATTATTTGAAGTTCTAGTCTTTTCAGACCAGAAATTCTGTTTCAGTGCATTCTCATTTAGGTATGCTTGAAAAACTTTTTAAATGATGAAAATGTTTCTTCTGAGATGGTAATAAAATCAGAATCTCTATCTCTGAAACAATTTATTTTTTAAGTTAAAATGTTCATGTTTAAAGTAAAGCACTGATATTAAAAAAAAAAGGGAACCTGTTCTTTCTGATCTCTGGTTAAAACTAGGCATTTTGTTCTTCAATTGTATCTTTAATCTCTGTACTAAAAATGGTATGATTTTTGCAGCTATTTTGTGTGGCATTAGGTGTTGTGGAAATCCAATTCCTTTTGTGAGATAATCATTAATACCACTGTAGTTGCATTTTAAAATGCCAAATAATTAAATTATGGGGAACGATGAAATATTTTTCTGTATTTGTTATATTCTGAAGTTTAGTGAATGTGTTCATGAGTTAAAAAAGAAAATGGACATTGTTTCTAAAGCAGTGTTGTGGAAATCCTACTCTGAATACCTATTATTTTAGACTACATGTCCCTTGAAAAGGTGCTGAAAGATGATGTGAATCACAGGTTTTCTTCATTTCTGTAGGATACTCTTGATCCCAATTTTTACTGGCCTCTCTTTATGCTCAGAAAATAACATTACAAAAACCAGTGGGTTTTGTCCTCTTTTCAGTGAAATGTCTACTTTAGTTGTGGTTTCTCCAAGCATTTCTTTATGTGGAGTATCTCCTTATCTCATCAGGAAGCCTGCAGAAACAGTGCAATTTCTGGTAACTTGGTTGGATTCTCGAGAATAACAGTTTGGTGTAGCTCCTCTATCCCACACTGGATTTATGGCCATCCACAGTAGCCCTGTGTTGATTTAAAACAGTGCATTAAATGACTTTTCTCAGTGTGAAGGCAAATGGTGCTGAATGGCCCATGCCCATGTACTCTAAACTGTTATCTCCCAAACTGGCTGATCACACCAAAATGTTCTCTGGGAACTTGGCCTTGGCCAGTGTTTATGGCCAAGCAGGTCTAGGAATCATGTGAGTGAGTATTATTTAGTTAAAACTGAAATTTAGCTGTAGCTAAAAGCACGTAAGAAACTACCAATTTAACAGTGGGGATGGTGGAGTTCCATTGCCCTGGAATATTCTCTGACACGAGTTCAGGTGCTGGTTTTGGTGTGGGCCACGGGGATCTTCCCCAAAGCACATGTGGCCAAGTGCCTTCATCTCCCTTAGATGTGTCAGTGATTACACCGCTGCGAGGCGTGGTGGATGGTAGCACCTTTGCCTTTGGATGGAAACTCACACCGGTGCTTTACAAGCCTGCTTGTGAATAGCACTGGCACAGCTGCAGATGGCAGGGCTGGCAGAGATGCTGGCTTTTTTCATTTGCAGTAAAAGTGTATGTCCTGTTCTGCACAGTTGAGAATGAAGCACTGGCTCAAGCCTGTGTGTGGTCAAATGATTGTCTTAAATGCAGCCCACCTGGCAAGCACATGAAAAATGCCCATGTTGACCTGCTCTTACCTCCAGCCTCAAACACCAGCTACACTGGCCCATGTGAAATTAGATACAAGTTTCTGCACAGATCCATTTGAAACTTATTCACAGAGAGTGCTGATTTACCTGTGGGGAGAAGGGAGAGGTGGTTAGTGTGCGCTTTGATGAGTGTGCAGCCAGAGGCCTTCTGGACACAGTCTGGCTTGGGAGTGTATGTCATGCCTCATTCTTTAAGTAGCCTGAGTTGTTATGCTTCCTCTTTATGCCTCTAATTTAGGCTGTCTACCTTCTCCTTCTTTTACATCTCTTTTACTTCTTTTACATCTCTTCTTTTATTATCTTACCTGACATATTGTGGCAATTCTCTCATAATACCTACTGGTTTTTTTTAAACTGATTATTTTTATTTTATGAGCATTTCATTAGCCCCAGAAGAATAACTTGGCTGACATTTACTCTTTCTGTCATTCTGTTCATGACATGGTTATTCTTGCTGAAGGCTGCTCAGTTTAGTGATTAAAGACTAATCATGCGGAACTCAAGGACCCAGTGAAGACTGGAGGAACAATGACAGGCAAAGAAACCTTAATAATCCACCCAGCTGAAATGGACAACTCAGATGCTCCCTAAGGCCATCCAAGGGGTGGGAAAAAGATTGACCCAGGAGTGAAACCCACTGAGATGTGTTGGTGGGAAAGGACAAAAGCTGGGGAAAGAGAGGGAGCAAGGTGGACTGAGGAGGGAAAAACGTGGAAAAAAAGAAGAAAAAGGGTAAGAAAGGGTTAACTGAGTAAAGGTCAGCAGCTTGTCTGGCAGAGCCTTGTACTTGATGAGCACAGTCTGTTCTCTATTGTACTTAAATCTGATTTCTGACTGCCTTCTTTGTGGCTGTTCTCTCTGCTCTAACTCTGTGTGTGCGAATGCTGGCAAACCTGAACCCACACTAGCTGATGAAGATGAGAGGTCTGTGTCCACCAGCAGGAGTGAACCTTGAACTTCAGGGGCTTGTGGGTGCAGGTGCCAACAACTTGAGCATGGCAGGGGCACTGGGGACTGCTCCTGTAGAGACTGAGGAGGCCGACAGCAACCCAGAGATTGTGTGTGCCACATGGCACTAGCAGACAGGCTCCAGCCCTGAGGAGCAGGAGAGAAGGAACAGGACCAAGCCACCTGTACTCTTCCTGTTTACCTGAGGGCTGTGTAAGGCAGTGCTTTCTCTCTGTGTTGGCCTGTGTGGCTGGATGGGTGGGCGAGGTGAGTGCACATGTGCAGCTGCCAGGAGTGGGTGCCCAGGCTCTCTTCGGCCTGTACCCAGGGAGAGGGAACAGCAGCCACCCTACACCCACGGGGCTGAGACAGCAGGAGACCCCCTGGCTCCCACTGCCCATCATGTTCAGCTGCCTATAATACAGATGAAGTTTTCCTCTTGCCTCAAACCCATGAGCACTGTTAACTTTTATGGATTCCTTGCCACCTTAGTAAGTTAACTTCTGTCTGTCATCACTCCTAGCCCACTTTTACCTGCCACTCTCTGTGCAGGGGACTCAATGATCTATGACTTTCCTACTGCCCTGCTGAGGTCTCTAATCATGTCTTTCAAATAGTTATCTGCTTAATTTTCTATTTTGTTGTCCTTACCTCTCCTTTTTGTTTTTTTTTTATTTTTAAGAGAACTGCTGATGCTAAACACACAAGTAAATGAATACATTTATTAAGAAAAAGAAAGAAGAACCAAGCCTCTGCTGAGGCAGCTGGGATATATTCTGCATCTACAACATTTTCCTGGAACAATATCATTATCTGTGATTTTTTTTTTGTTTCTTTCAAATTCTCATACAAATTCCTTCGTATCCTTGAAGTATTGTTGTACTTTTGAACTGAATACTGCAATGTAAAAAAAGAATGTCTTAAGTCTTGCAGACAGTTATTTAACTTTTGAACAGCTGGGCTCCTTCCCAGCTATTCAGAAGCCACGTTCTGGGTCCCCACAAGCCTTAATGTGTACATATCATCACAAATAAATTTAAATATATTGCCTTTGATAGAATCACAATATCTGAAATGTAAAGTTAGCATGTAACAAC
Organism: Atrichornis clamosus; assembly: GCA_013400975.1. Classification (NCBI taxonomy): domain Eukaryota; kingdom Metazoa; phylum Chordata; class Aves; order Passeriformes; family Menuridae; genus Atrichornis; species Atrichornis clamosus. The sequence goes on from WBMZ01003780.1 coordinate 58,978, forward strand.
AGTATCTATTACCTGTAAGAACAAGGTGAGCCCCGTACACCAACCTTGGTGAATGGGTTTTTTCACAGAAATAGCATGGCATAAAAATGAAAAATATGTGAGTCGTGACTAATTGAAAAAAAGTGATCTGGATGTGTTCAGGACAAACTTGCCTGTGATGAGAACTTTTTTCATGCTTGATCATTTAACCCAGTTTCCATATATTCACAGGAAAATTTAAGATTGTTTAGTGAATACATTGAAAGTTGTGGGGGTCAGATGGATTAAGTAAAGCATGTCAGACTTCTGTGTAAAGTTCTCAGTCAGATATTAAAAAAAAAAGTATTTTCTGCCTGGAAGCTAAATTGCAGAATTTTGCTCCATGATTAGTTCCAGTGACTAGAGAAAAGTTAGTTTCACCAATTTGGACTATAAGGTCCTGAAGCGAATAAACAGAAGGACTTGAAACCCTGCTGGATCTGTGAGGGAATAAATAATTGCAAGACTCTGGGGCTGCACACCAGGAATGTAATTGAATGCATCAATTTATCTCAGAAAAGATGATAAGAGTCCTTAAGAGGATAATGCCTTTCAGATACACCTGTCAGAGTTTGTAGAACAGTAGGATTGCCCCTGGCTGTGATTTGCTCTTTATGGATGAAGGTATAGGTATGCATTCTGCTGACTCTTTAAAGTGGTGTCAACATTCCTGCCTTCATAATTTCGAAAATTCACCATGAGTGAAGCTGTTAAAGTCGGAATCAAAAGTAATTAGCTAAGATGCTGCAATTCAGCATGCTAATAAATTAACTCAGTATGCTTTGATGTTGATACTGTGGCCCATCTTTCTTTAACCTCTTCTGCTTAGACTTATGGATACGTTTTGCTTATTATTTGAGAGTGGTTAGTAATTTATGTTCCCTGAAAGACTCATACCATATGCAATCACATTAAATAATTTAATTGTAAAAATAAACAGGACAAAAAAGAGGTGGAAGGCAAAGGTAGAAAATGTGAAAGAAAGGCAAAAGAGGGATTGGAAGGAGCACAAACTAAGAAGGGGAAAGGGAAAACTAAATCTGAAGAAAAGAAAGAGGTGAAGAAAGTCAAGCTTAGATTCCTTAGTAAGAGAGACAGGAAAAAGTGTTCTAAGGAGAGTCAGTGAAATAGAATAAGAGAGTCCAGGAAATGCACATGGGAAAAATCTGAAAAGGTATGTAAAGGGATAGAAGACCACAAAAGATCTTCTTTAAAACAAATTTCGTATGAAAGCTGTAAAAAGATTTGGCACAAATTCATCTGAATAACTTCTAAAGCCAAAAAGGCTGCTCTGATAACCTCGATAATCTCTTTAGTATAAATTGATGCTTTTCCTGAGTGATTTCCTGGTTTAATACTTTTATGGAAGAAATAAAAAAGAAAAAGTCTAAATTTAAAATGTTCTTAGTAGGAGCTCCCATAAAAGTCTTGGCAATTTTTTTGCAGATGTTTATTACAATTATTTCTGCATCTCTTTCAGCTTTCAATGATATAACTTCATCTCAAATCCCTATCAAGTAGAATGAAGAGCCCTCTGTCAAATTTCTGTCCTTATGAGGTACTTAGGCTTAGATGAAATAATTTCTACAAAAATAAAATGTTTCAAGGTTTCTGAGTCTTATTATAAGGCATGTTTTAAGACCTATTTCATGACTCCCTTCTTGCCTTCACTTTCATCCTGCCTGCTTGTAAATACCCTTCTTCAAATGGACACAGTAGTCTGGTAGCAGGCAGAGATGACAGTCTCTTGGGGTTTTTGCTAAACATCTGCCAGCTTACAGAGCTAAAAGACAGAACTAACCTTTTGGGAAAGGATTAGGTGTAGACCAAATGCAGCTGAAGACAGCACTGGGTCTCTAGGATTTGGGTTACAAACTTGAGGGAAGGGTGACTATTGACCAAGCGAATCGAAGGAGAGGCAGTTCACATTAATATTCATGTGCATCTGTATACAACACTGCCTTCTCCATCCTTTACCTAGATATTAGTCGTGAAGTAGCAGTATGTTGTCCTAGCAGTATGGCATTGGGATTTTATCCCTGAATTAGGTGACTTTTCACTTGAGTGTTCCCTTTTGTTGGTGTCAGGTTGATGAGTAATCTATAAACACAGTATGTCACCGACACTATTCTCTTTGTCAACAAACATTGGATTTCAGAACTGATTAGTCAAATTAGTTTAATCATAAGTTCCTTTTTTTGTCCCCATAAGCTTTTGCAAATCTGTAATGGTAACTTTTCTTCAATGTATTCAGCTGATCCATTTTCAACCATTGTATTTATTTTGGTCAGAATTGTCTGATATCAGTCTAAAAGACATAAAATTGAACCATTTCAGCCCAGCTAGCTTCTAAAATTGATGCCACAATTGTCACCTATCTCCAGTGTTCTGGATTCTTCAGAAGATTTGGAGATCTACTGAAGGTCCCTGTTCCTGGCTCAGGCAGCTCACTGACTTCAAAGCTCCTTATATGGGGTCTCATGCCCAGTCTTAATCATAATTGCTTTTGTATCCTACCAAGTTATTATTAAATTACTGTCTTTTTCTTCTAGTATTGTGTCAAACATTTCTGCTTTTTACTTAATTGCCAGTTTTATAATTTCTATTTTTGTAGCCATTAACATTGACTGAATTTCGTTCTTTCAAATATAAATGTCTTTTGTTTTCTTTAGCTTCTTTGTCTGAGATTTTGTCTTTTCAGCCTTTTTGTGTGTGTGTGAGTTCAGCTACTACAGCTACGAGACTTCAATAGTTCCAATTTTAATTCCCAGTTAAGTAGATTAAGCCAACTGTTACCTTGTAAAGTCTGCATATTTTCACATTCTTTTTTTTCACACTGAAAAAATCCTTCAGGTAAGTTTGATGATTTTGCTGCAAAGAAGTGCATTTTATTTGGTAGCAAGATTATTTTTACAAATCCCTTGTCATGCATTCTCTTTGTAGAGGATCCAGCTGATATTTCAGCTGCATTTTGTAGAAAAGTACGGATGGAAAATTGCTCAGGTTTGTGACTTGAACAGCAAAAACTGCAGTGCCTGTGAAAACAAAACTTTGGATTAAACATCCTTTTGCAAAAGAAAATCATGGAGTGAATTTCAGGACCGACTAAGAAGGAATAAGAGACTTTTGCATAGAAACTTTGCTGGCGGAAGTATACAAACATATCCTGGGAGGTGAAGAAAGGTTCTTGGGCTAGCATGACAATGGGCTTAGGTGTGTGGTGCCCCCAGGTGAATTTGGGAGCTATGCTTGTCTACTCTCCCTTAAAAACACTGTGGTGCTAGACTCAGTGAAATGGATATTTCAAGGCTGGCATGGAATGGGGAGGGGCAAGGGGGATAAGCTGCACTCTGCTCATTGCTGCCAGTTTTCTCACCATCTGCAGGAGGGAAACACTGGTTTGTGTGTTGCTTTCGGCTAGAAGAAGAATTGAAGGCAAGTCACTTGGAGCATGAAGTGTTGATTTGCGCTCAGCAAGATACGGGTATGCTCTTACTGGCACAAGCAAGGCAAACCTGAGGCAATTCTTAACTTCTGCTGTGAGATACACAGAATGAGATGCTTGAGAAGACTTGAGGTTTTCTTCCATTTCTTTCCAACGTCAGCATCAGCCTGTGAATGTCCTAGACTATTGTTTTAAAGAGAAAGCATGTTGGTGCTTCTATTAATTTTCTATTTGTGGTTTTGACCAAAAAAACTTCCACAAGACCAAGCCACAAATAAAGAGGTAGATTAGAAATGTAAGGCTCCTGTTACTTGATATTGCTTATCTACAGAGTAATATTCCCACTAGTGAATCTCACAGGCAATTACAGAATGTAATTGTAGGTGAAGGTCCACGCTGCAGCACACATGAGACAGGCTTCATCTCCTCCCTCAAATTCCAGAGCCACTGTTCAGTGAGAGACTGAGATGGACCGTCCAGGCCTTCATGCCTGTGCAGCAATTTTCACCTACACAAGGTGAGGTCTCAGCTCTTCCAGAACCAGAAACAACTGATGTTAACTATTGTTTCTTGACAGGTTTGTCTGAAAAGTGAGATCAGTAGAACATAGTAAGCAAGTTTCATCCCTGGATGGATATGCAGCAAATAACTTCTAAATGCACAGCACTCCAAGTGCTCATGGACATTAAAATGCTGACAGAATAGATAGGATGACACTGTAGGTCATCCAGCTTTGTTTTAGAAGCAGAACACCCTTAAACAATGATAGCTATTGGATAGAGCAAAGCAGCCAGGCAAGGTCTGACTGCCAAAAGTTCAGGAATCTATCGCTTGATGAGGCCTTGGTCACCAGATGAAGCTGATTAGGCAATCATTGGCAAGGTTGTCAAAGAGCCTCCTCTTTTAGTAACCCCATTATCTGGAATAGCAGGAAGAAGAGTAGAGCTGATGCAGAGGCTGCAGTTAACTTTTACCTGATGAAGTGTCTTCAGAGTGGGTGGAAAAGAGAAAGGCAGAACTGTCAGAGGTATGTTAACTTCTGTTTCACTGTTTAGTCTTTACCATCTCTCTTAAAGAAAGAATAGCTTTTCATGAATTCTATGCAAAAACATGTTTGTGTGATGTGCTTTACCTCTTGTCTCTGAGGGGGTAACCTATGTACTTACAGTCCCTTGAGACTCATGCTGTGGATTCCTAATCACCTGGAGCTTTGGAGAAAAGGCAGGAAGAGCACCCAACTCTGCAGGCTCAGACACTTCTATGTGGTTATAAGGTCTGCCTCCTCTAAAAAATATAAAAATTTCAGCTAGTCCTTGCCTATGGTTTAACTCCCTCTAATGTCTTCTGTCTTATTAGCTAGGGAGGATCAAAAAGGATATCTGCACTGGGATTTAGGCTCATTTGACTTCATTGTGAAAATGCATTTGCTTATTATTTGAAAAGAGTGCTTGGTTTTGGTTCCCTTTCTCACAGTCAGCTGGCTGTAAATATAAGGCCTGGTTTCAGCTGGAAACAAGGAGGTGTTTCCCTGAAATGAGGGTGGTTGCAGTAGTTAGAATTTCTTTGTGGAAACTGAATTGTTTTAACCTAGATTCCACTTCATATTAACATCACTGAGAGCAATGTTAAGGTTTAGTTTATATTGCTAAGAGAACAGCCCTTGTGTCTATCCCTGAATAAAACACTCTGCTGAAAGCATTCCAATAACTCGGCAGCCTTGGATGAGCAAAGCCAAAAATACAGCGGCAGCTGTCCCATTGATCAGCATGTACTTATTCAAAACTGTGCAGATTAGGTATTTTGTACAGAAACAACTATTTCCCAGTTCATTCACAATTACATGGAGGAGTTAGGTAAACTCTGAAATGTATGTTTAAAAATAAGCTCCCTTGCCCCAAGAGTGCATCATTCCTGATAAGTAATTAATTGAAGATTAAGTTCTACATCTTGAAAATATGACAATTTTGCAGCAGCTGACCACTATACAAATCCTGGGTTACTTCCATGTTTGTGTCATTTGCTTAAGCAGTCACTGTTTTGAATTCAAATCACATTGTGTTCTGGGACCAGTATCTTTTCTAATCTTACGCAATTACCTTCTTGACTGCCACACAAGGAAAAAATAAGTTACATTATTGTGCAGAGGCACAGAGCAAAACTTGCAAGATCTCAGGATTGAAATATAGTTCTGTTATTACCAATACACTTTGCATTAATTTTCCTTTGCATAGGGATTTTTGTCAGCCACTGGGCATCTGGTTCTTTCAGACTCTACTGATCACAACTGCTTCTTGTATGTGACTTTTCTTTTTCAACATCTATTTCAAAAATATTATTTATTGCCCCCAAATAACTGTTTTCTTACCTATTAGGCTGTACTGTTTATTGCTTTGCCCATTATTTCTCCTCTGTCTTTATATCTCTTGAAGAACCATGTTGGTCCATGGTTGAAATGGGAGGGGAGGGCAGCATGGCCAACTAGAGTATTTTCCCTTTCATTTTGTTGTTCGGAATTCCCTCTTAGACGTTGCTCTCTGTCCCCTATAATATCAGTTGTTATGAGAAAAGTACAGGCTGTGTGATGATGAAGACATGAATGTGTGGCCAGTGACCTCCAATAGATGACCAGGAATGTACTTTACCACAGGTGCTAAAGGAACAGCCCATCATCTGTTAGTAATGCCTGTGGGTTCAGGCTTATGCATTTCTCCAATTTTCTTCTTTTTTTTTCAAAGCCTCTGATAAAAACACAGAAGACAATCCACAATTTTTATAACTTTGCTCCTTTTTTTCAGACAACTAACCCTCAAGCCAAAATGTTTGTGCATGAGCCTGTGAATCCATATCTGCCAGCAGAACCCACAGCTGATTAGTACAAATGAGGGGCAGATCTCATTGAAGTCCATAGGGCTGTTGTATTCAGCATCTCAGTTCTTATGCACAAATGACTGTAAACACCCTAGTGTCACATCCAAGCACTCCTCAGGCTTTACTTAATCTTTTTTGTTTCGAAAGATTAAGTCTGTTCCCAACTCAGCTAAATCAAAATGTTTAAGCTACTCCTTTTAGAACCCTCAAGGACCTGAAAGATAAGTAGCTTTTAGTTCTGGTAGCTTAAGGGCGATGATCAGCTCTTTCAAAGACTGTATGTGACAGTGCAGAAAATGTCTTTATTCTGTCAATTCCAAAATTATCTGCTTGCCTGGAAAATGAAAACTAGCCTCCAAATGTACTAAGAAATTATGAAGGTGCTTTGGGTAAAAGAGGATCTATGATGGATTCGGAGTACAGTAAGGTCAGAGTGTTTAGTTGGGAGGGTTGTCCTGGTGTCTGAAGTCTAAAGCTGATGTTGCAATTTATGTCTAATGTTGGTGCTATATATGCACTGCAATAATAGATGAAATAAAAATACGCGCAACATTATGTGATAGATACTCGGCTTTGCTCTTACTGATTCTGGGATCTATATACATTTCTTAGCTTTTAACCTGGAAGACTGTGTTTTCTTACAAAGGATTTTGGAGATTAGAACGTGTATGTATTGCAAGGGAAGACTGCTATAAAGAATGAGACAATATGATTAAGTGACAGAATAGGTTACTGTGCAGTCAGAAGACCTGATGTCCTTATTTATATGAAATACTTGTTCTATGTTGACTTATTTTTTTCAGTCTTTCCAGACTAAATGGTGTTATCTTTGCTCATCAAAGGCATTATTCAAAATTAACTTTATTTTCCCACTGCAAAGCTTCTTCTATCTTATCCTGAATTACCTCATCATGCTGTCGTTGACTTGGAGATATTTCTTGCTTTGCATTGTTCCTTTATCTCTAAAGTTCATTTCCTTTTGGTTGTTATGACTGGTGTGTGTTTTTTGGTGCTATTTCTTCAGAATTTCTATCTTACTTCACTTGCTTCACCTTTTTTTAGCTGATGATTTCAGTGACCAGTTGTAGAATCAAACTGTCTCTCTTTTTTACCATCTACCTAGAAATTTGTTTTTCTATTTGTTTGAAATTTCTTGAATAGCTCTAAAGGAATGCACTGATGACTCCCAGCTTCCTGGTTTACCCCAAATGTATTTCTTTGATGTCTCTTTCTTTGTTAGTTTAACTAAGGCTCTCTACAACAGTTATGTTGAGCCTGTATGGTGCAATATGTTATGCGGAGCATGGCAGTGGAACCAGGAAACATTAAACTTAGACTTTGTTTGCAACTGTTTATTCCATTTGCACGTGATCCATTCAGGGTTAAAGAAAGGTAGCACTCACACTTTACAGCACAGGCCATTGTTCTGAGTGCTTTTTCTGCCTCTGCATAGCACTGACCTGTTCTTCAGACTTGTTGCAGGGGTACAGAACGGCTGTGTGTTCAGAGAGAAGAGGTCTGCTTGCTGTGAGCATGCATGGAAGTGTTTCTCACATGTGTGTTTGACTGTGATGTCTTCATATGTTTCCAGTTGCACGGGATCCAAAGTCTGTGCAAGACTCTAAAAGCAACTATCCTTTAAAAAAAGAAATGATGATGCCCATTTCCTTCCTTAGTGCTGTAAAAGTTGAAACATCTAGGAAGCAGAAGGCCAAGGTAAAATATCTTTCTCTGGAAGACTGGAGCACCATTTCTTTTGCATTCAGGACAGCAGTGTGTCTGTTAGCATGGTTGAGGATAGAATCTGTTTTTCCTTTGTAAGTCTTCTGAGAACATGACATTGGGACAGAGGGAACAAGGTACAGGAAGACTCTCTGCATCATGCACTCCATTGAGAGAGGAGATTTCTGGATGTTAGTATCTGCTCTTGTTAAAATTTCTATCTTTTGATCCATTGTCTGGGAAGAGAAATTCCCTTTCCCTGACTTTTGGAAATTAGAAGTGTTGGCTTTTGCTTATGCTTTGCTTTTTACTGCTATGGCTAACTACATAGGATTATTCAGTCATCCTCCACTGCATTATCCACAGCACCTAATGGGAGAAATTGCAATTACTTGAATCCTGTCAGTGAGTGTTTTTGACACAATGGTGGTGGCCATAACCTAGCAAGCAGCCTAGACAGGAGACCTGCAGGATTCAGCTTGTGAACAACAAAGGCAGAAGGCAATTTAGAGCAGCAATAGTTAGCCTGAGGCTTGCATGTGTTTTGTAGGGATACCCTTGGCCACAGTCCTCTGTATGCAGGCTGCAGATCTGTGGGCAATTTTCTCCTGGCCCACTTTCTGTGAAAATGAAGGTACAGGAGGGAGAATGCCCAAGTGTGGGATGTGGGGGAGTCAGGCGTGCGTCCAGACCCCTGAAGCTGGGATGCACTCAATAGTCACAGCTATAAATGAAGGAGGGAACATAGGGCTACAGCTCTGACATGCAGCATTCGGTTAAAAAAAAAATTCTCAATTTCTAATAAAATGTAAATCCCAAAAGATTTTTGACTCAACTTCTTATTAGCTGATGACAGTTGTTTGGAGACAGACAACATGTTCTGGTCTGCCCTGACCCACTGGTCCTGTCTGTAGTTTCACAGAGGAGATCAAATCTATGTGTGCCTGTGGTATTATGCTCCCTGTGCATTTCCCTTTTATAACCCATGCTGTAAATAAGCACAGGGCAGGCAGCGGAAGCCGCCTCTCCTGGGGCTTTCAATATTCTTGTGTTGCAGGCAGCAGTGTTGGCACTCTCCCATTACAACAGGACAATAGCAAATTCTAAAGTTGAGCCTAAGGTAGTGTTGAATATAAGGCCTCGTTGAGTCCCACAGCTGATCATATTTTTGAATGACTGGCGTATACCAGTCTGGTGAGTTGTGTTACTTTGTCATCTTTGAGTGACAAATATTTCCAAATTCAAGATAACAACCTTCCATGAGCCTGTTTACCCTGTTAAAAGGAGCTGTGTGTGTTTCCACATTACTGGAAAGCCATGTTTTCTCTGTGGATGTGAAAAATAGATTCAGTTTTAGCTTTTCTTCCCACAAAATGCTAGTACATACCTAAGCTTGTCTGCTCATTCTTAAGCTTGTCCTTGGTGACTTACTGTCATCCCTCTGTGTTCCTGGCAGAAGTGGAAACTCAAACAGCTGCAGCTTAGTCCTTGTGCTCTGTTACCCTCAGCAGCCCAAAATCCTTGCTGTCGTCCACATCACCTCACTTTGCCAGGATACACGTACAAACTGCACGTTGAACACAGTTTTGGGAGAAGGAGAAATGGTAAACAAAAGAAATCAAACTGAGTGACTTTTGTTATGTCACTAGCAAAAGTTTATGGGGAAAAAAGGCAAAAGGAAGTGCATAACAGTTTTATTTCCAAGATCTACTCATATTGACAAGTTTTTTTGAGCCTTAGAGAAAGAGTGATGTAGCCTGTCTTGAGCTGCAGCTGTAATCACAACTATAAATAACTGTTTAAAAATAATTCAAGGAAAATCTCACAGATTTAGAAAGTAAGAAAAATGCTCTTTTGCACTTTTACCTTGCATGGGAATAAAACTGAAATATGAACAAGTAAGCAATTTATCACACTTCATCATGTTGATCTGAAAATATCTGTGTACGTGGGGATGCTGTGTCATCCAAAAGAAAATCTGCTTCCACAAACAAGATAAATCAAAGAAATACCAAGCTGAAGATTAAACAGAGCATTCTCACAAAGATCTCTGAGTGTCTGAGGGAGATGGATGCTTGCAATGTGTGATTCTGCACTAAGAAGAATGAAAAAGTCAAGGGGCATAAAGCAAGCAAGCAGATGTTCTGGAGTACCAAGGAGAAGCAATGAAGGGTGTTTAGCATTTGGCTTCTGAGTCAAGTCAGAAAAGAGCTCTTGGCAATGGTGCATAACACTACTGATGGGAGAGCTTCAGAGGGCATCTTAAAGATCACAGCTCTTTTCAGAGAGGAAGAAAGGGTGTCATTTTGAGAGGTAATCTAGATTGACTGAGAAGCACATCCTTTTAATGTTTCCTTCTCTTAATATTTATTAATAAATAGCATTACTCTGAATTTCTGGTGCCTCTGGACTATTTATAAAGGAGGAAAAAAAAGAAAATAAGTGCATGGTATTGATTTCTGTAAATAAGACACTTTGACAGGTGTGAGGACTGACACACACATGTTTATATTTGGAGAGTTGTCTTTTAAGTGAAATGACGAAGTAGGGCACTCTTGCAGTAGTAGCCAAGATGAGGTTCCTAGCTGACAAGTAACACAGTGTGCTTGGATTAATTTCCTATAAATACTTTTCATAGCTGCTTCATCTGTGTTGCTTATAAATTAATCAGATTTTATATAAAGACAGTAGACTTCAGGTACTATCTGTTCTCTTCTAAAGAGATTTCAGTTAAGAGGACTGGCTCTCAAAAAAAGGAAATTGAAAACCAGATGAAGTTTTTTATCACAGCTGCAATCCAAAGGGAATTGCTCTTCTCCTGTATGTACTGGTCAACTTAACCTGCTATTCAAGTTGGCAGCCTACACACGGCCTGTGTAGGCTGCCTTCTCTATTTCAGAAATAGATATCTACCTTCTGGGTGGTTAGCAATGAAGACAAAGACTCTTGGAGGTTTATATTTGAAGGACAAGAGGCAGTGGATACAACTTTGGACATAGGATTTTTTAATCTCTGCTTTCCTGGAGAATCAAATGCTCCATTCTCATGTCTTTTCAATATGCAACTGTAGAGTATCTTGTGCAACCTGCTTGTATTATACCCACTGTGAGCAGGAGATTGGATTGAATAAGTAAAGGAGGTTCCCCTAGAGTCTGCATAGTTCTGTTAATAAAAAGTTAAGTATGAGAAAGTTACAATAATTTACCTGAACCAACTGATGGAACTCCTTTTTTTAAAATATTCAGTAACATCTGAAAAGTGTACTGTTTATTAATGTACTACAGCTTTCCTTTGTAAATAGCAAGTCATTAATTTTATTATAGTGCAACATTCTGTTTTAACAAAAGAGTCAGTGACAGTTCCCTGGAATGGGAAAAAGTAATTAAAACATTTTGTTTTTCTAGTTAAATAGTCTGAGACTCACTGTAATGACTGACAAAATGTCTGTCTAGCTCTGCACTGCCATACTGAAAGTGATAAATAACAGGAATATGAGGACAGGTGCCTGATGGATGCTGGGATGGTGTCATTGTTTGATGTAGAAATATTGTCTTAAAAGGCTGTTTTTTATGTGTGTTTAGTCACTTTCTGAACACATGTAAAACTTTAGCATTCACAGTTTTCTAGAGTGAGAAATTTACAGCTTATTGCACGGTATGTGAAGAATCACCTCTGTGTGTTTTGAACACAGTCTCTGAAATTTCACTACATGGCATCTGATTTTGGTATTGTTTTTCTGTGGGTAAATATTTACCTTTCTCATAACATGTGGTTTTGCAGATCTCCCTCTAGCTTATCAACTGTTTTTGCTCCAGGCTAAGTTATTCTAGGCTATTCTTTATATAAATATTCATATATGTGTGTGTGATGTCTTGGGAAAGATGGTGACCACAGCTTTGGGATGGATTGATATTTACTCAACAAAACTAAACAAAATGACTGATTTGAGTAGGATGAATTCTCAGAAGTCAGTAACTGCCAACAGATTTTTATTTATTTTTTGTAGCCTGACAGGAGGTATTCCCCAGTCCATGAGCCCCGTAATCTTATTTCTTTGTGATAGTTCCTCTGTGTTAGTACAATCTACCATCTCTGAGGAGCCATTAAATACTGCATGTGCTGGTTTCACAATGGTGTTCTTTGCTCTACAGCACTAAACATTCTTCCCTGTAAACTAAACAAATGCTTGTTTATAATGAATTAAGGAATTGAGTAAAAATTTAATACATAGATTGGAAAAAAAATCAAAAGTAAACAAAGTGAATCTTTATGTTTGCAAATAAGATTCCTTTATAGTATTTTTAGTGTCTCTGTCAAAGTGTTTGCTTCTCCTTTTTTTTTTTCCTCTCCCCCTTTGGTAAAATTTTCCCACTCTCTCCTTTCCTGTGTTGTGCCTTCACTTGCATATCCCACCACTCATGCAGTGGGTAGGGTTTACATCTCAACTAAATCTTGAATCTCTTAATGTCACCCCAGTACTGACTCTCTTACTTTTTACAACAGAGACACTTTTCCTAAACATGGTTCTTTTGTAGCAGCCTTGCTTAGGGACTGGGACTCCAGTTTAGCTTTTTCTCTTTCTGTCCCTGCATGATGAATGCAAGCAGCTAAAACTTACTAATGATTTTTGTAGGCAAAGGGCATGCCAAAGCTGTGATCCATTACAGCTTTTGATAAGCGTTACTGCTTATCCTGCAGTAAGCTAGAATGTGAAGCACTAGGAATCTTGAAATGAACAGGTTTCTGGAAGGTGTGTTGTTTTTTCTTGAAGCACTATATAATAACTCTGTAACAGTAGAGCACATAGAAATTGCATGCCTTTCTCTGCAGATCATGATTTTTATTTTCAGGATTGGACACATGATTAAAAACTATGTCTTTTGGCAGAAAATGGTGAACTCTGGAAGGGTTTTTATTTGTTTTGTGGTGCAGTTTCTTTTGGTTTTTTGTTTGTCATTGAGATAAAAACTTGTAATGATCTTTAAGAGCAAAGGAAATACAATTTCTTTTGTTGGCTCCAGCTCAACCAGGGAGTGCCACAGGACAAGATGGATGAGGAGAGCAGTAATGAGATATGAAGGTGTTTATTTCTAGGTCACTTACTTGAATCTTATCCAGATCAATACCACCTGAAATTTCTTGCAAATTGGTAGCTGTTTAGTTAAACATGAAATGACTTGTCATTGCCACTACTGCATTGTAATTTCTTTAACTTCCTTAATTTTTAAAGCTGGAATTACATTTCAAAAATAAAAGAAACTGCTGGTATAAGTTTTCTGCAGTTGAATGGATGACAATGTTTTATCACAGAAGCAATTCTCTCAGCAAATACTATCTGCAAGATTGAGCCTGCAGCCAGGTCCTAACATCCCTGCAGAGATGGGGATTTTTAATTGCTTGGGTTATCAACTCCTAACCACAGGGTGAGACACCATTTGACAGGAATTTCTTTTTTTTGGAAAGTAGATAAGATGCTTAGCAGCTGCAGTGTATTTTCCATGTAGGTGCCATCTGGGCCACCATTTCATGTGAACCCTCCTAGGGACACAACCCCCTGACACAAAGCTTTGAGTGCTGTTCTCGTAGCACAAAGCCTAGCTGTTGTCAGAGTCCTCTTTTCAAAATGTTTGCAAGACTTCGGAGTATCCAGATGTTCTTCCTCTGGACAGGGTTTCCTTGAAATCCTATTTGCATTCATCACAGAGTTACCAAGTTAGTGATGTCTAGAAATGAAACATTATTTCACTGGAAAATTTCTGGCCAGCTGTTCTCCAGCAACAATCTCTGTGCCTGTGTGAAGCTCTAATCTCTCTGAAACTGAAGAACTCAGATGATGGATGAATACAAAATGGTAGAACTAATATGGTGCATGCTAATCTTCTTGGCTCAGACACTAGTCCTTGATGTATCACAGCTTAGGGCCATCATCTGATAACTGCCTATTTTTGCTGGCTATTTCAATTGTGAGCTCTTTCAGGCGTAGATGTCTGGTTTATTTTTCACACTCAGCACTTCTTAGAACTTTAATAATTGCCCTTGTTACTTCCATGGAAGTCTTCTGGCTAAAAGGAGAGAAGGCTTTGCTCTAGCTTTGTGCTCCAGCTCTGGCAGCACTCTGTGCCTTTCATCCAGTCACATCTCACTTACTCAGCCCTTAGGTAGATTAGATTACAGGAGACATAAGAGAATATCTCTAGCAAATGGTTATATAACATGGAATTTATGTTCTCCGGATCTGATATGGGAGAATATTTCCTTTAAGGCCTTATTCAGGTATAATTTAGATTTTTTGAGGTCCTCAGAGTTACTGTTTACTTTCCAGAGTAGAGTAAATTTGCTGACATCTATGTGATGGACTTCTTTCAGTGTACCAAAATTAAAAAAAAAATTGGAAAGCACAAAAGATTATCCATTTAGAAATGTTCTGCTCTGGTACTGAAGACAAAATGGTGCTGATCTTCTTTAAAGTATACCTGAAGATCCAGAACCAACATCTTTTACAGTAGCCCAACCATGTTGATTTTTTTTAGGCTTGTACATAATTTACCAAGTGTTTGCTTGCGTAGCCTGCCCTGTGAAAGAACAAACTCAGACACTAGCTTTGTGCTCTTGTTTCTTAGTTCACAGGTAATGTGTAGTACTGAATTGCAAATTGATTTCTCAGAGGGAATTTAAGATGACTTAAATGTTTGTATTAGAGGGTTAATAGGGATTAAGGACTATTAAAGGTGATTTTTTTGCATGCACTCAGAAAAATAACTTTTGTTCTCCTTTTTGTTTTAATTTCTCCAAGATCAAAATAGCTCAGAAATATTTTATTTAGTAAAAACACAGCAGAAATCAGAATTATGAAAGGAGACTGTAATAAATCAGAAATCTCTCCATTAAAAAAGTGATTTATAATTGTATGTGCAGGAACTTCCAAAGCTGTGTAGAGTTGTGTGGGTCAGGGTCCCAGATGCTAGAGGAGCTGCCTGTAATGGGGACAATCACTTGGCACATAGGCTTGTACCACACAGTATGACTTTCCCAAGAGAGAGTTTCAGATCCCTGGAGCCAAGCATACTTGAACTTTTCAGAAAGTGATGGCCTCTGATCTGACAGTGTTGCTTCAATATAGCATGCAGAGCAATTTGTAATTCCCTGCAAGTTCCTTCATAGCAGAGGTGAGATCCACATTAATGGTACTGCTGGGCTATCTGATCAACTTTGTACAAATGAAAGGAGAAAGGACGGTGATGCCTTAGTTGTGGTGGAGACCTTGTGGCTTTACTCAAGGCCTTGGTGTCTATTTCAGGACAAAAGGCAGCCTAGAAATGTGTGTTGGGCAGTGACCTACTACAGCTCAGTCTCAGTCATGGTCTGTCCCGTCCCGACCCTATGGGCTAAGCTTTATATAAAGATGCTGAATCTGATAATCTATCAGATATTCAGATGTCTCTTCTACTCTGCAGTGACTTACATAATTTTGTTAAAAGGTAGGACAATACAAATAACTTTTCTGGGAAAAAAGAATGAAAAGTCAGAAGAGGGCAAACTGAATGTACACCTTTTATTTTTTCTTGAAAGTATAAACTCTGCAAATTTTTCTAAATCTTTGTGTGCTTTAAGCCAATACCAGAATATTGTCCTGCGGAGTGCATGATTAATTTAAACATCGGACAGAAATTTAATAACTAGTTCTCTTCCACCCTCTATAGGTAATGCAGTATAGTGATTTGAATTTGGTGTAAACCTAACCCTGCATGTATGTTTAAACTTTTATTGAAAACACCAAACTTTGGCCTTCTTATTGATAAATACTCTTGTTAATAGTCTTCCTGAAGTGAAAGACTTCACAGTGTAGCTGTGACCAGAGTGCTTCTGAGCAATTTCAGTGACATACAAGTCATAAAAATAGATGCATTAAGCAAAAAAATTATGTCTTCATTCTCATTTTGTCATTAGCAAGTGATTATAATTTACTGTAATATATTTAATTATCTTCCAGAAGAAGATGTGCATATTTTCTGAAGAATAAAGGGAATTTATATGTTTTGCAGAGGTATGTTGTTGAAGTCAAAGACAAATGCTTCAAACGATTAGACCTCAGCTCTTCTAACTTAATGAATAAACCATAAAAACAAGATGAGAAAGAATAACTCAATCTGCTGAAAACTGGATCCTTGGAAACAAATGAAAAAGATGCCACAGTGCAATAAGCACTGCACTTCTTTGAGTGTGAGTTGTTGCATTTAACAAACTAACAATAATATACCAGACCATAAGGAAAATGTATTCCTCATATTAGTAATTAGTGTAGTGTAGGTAAGGAATATTTACCTGCAAAATAAATGCAGTCATTATTTTTATGAGTTGTTGAAAGTTTTTTAACTGTATGCAGCTACTGTGTGTCTTTTCAGTTGCGACTGTTTTGTTATCCTGCAGCATTCACCTTCACAAGAAAGACTGCAGGAAAGCTTCAGATAGACAACCCATTATATTTTCAGGAGAAGCTATTCTACATTTCACAGCTAAATCCTGAAGGAAATAGCAGGGAGCTGATGAATATGGGAGCCTCCTGATGGAATAAACGAATGCTCAGGATGGTGGGTGAACACCAATGAGGAATGGAGAGAGAGGAAGAAAAACGTCTTGTTACTGGGAATTAAAGGAAAAAGGAAGTTATTTTAGATGAAAATATTTGGTCTAGGCTGCAGCTGGGCAAAGCTTTCTCTTGTGGGGAGCCCAGCCTTGTCTGCTTCTCCCACCAGCCATGCCAGACTGCTGCCCACCCTGGGGCCACCCCAGTGGCTAGCCAGCAGTTGGCTTTGTCTGTTAAATTTTCTTTTTTTTTTTTTTTTTTAAACTGAGTAATTACTGTCCAAACACTACAACAACCAAAATGCCCAAACGCCTGCTGAACTTGATATGTTTCATTGGTCATTCTGTCTCTAGTTCTCAGCATAATGACAGATCTGTTTGACTTCTAGAGATAACATGCTAACTAGTATTTCAGAAATCATCCTGTACCTATTTCAACCTGTTAAATGCATCATTTTCATTCATTTATAGAACACCAACATTTACTTATTTTGTCTTGTAAAGCTAGAAAATATTTTGAACTTTCAAGTTTGCCATTTTATCCTTCTCAAAAAGAAGCAGGAAAGAAACTCTTATATTGACTTTTATATATTGACTTATTTTTCTGTTACTTATCTGCTGCTTACCGTTAGTTTTAAAAAGTGAATATAATTTTGCTTGCATAGAATTGTTTTTCAGATTCTTCCAATATTACAGAAGTTATTAAGTTTCCTATTTCTTCTAAACAAGAGGGAATATCCATCTTCTATAGCCATAAATAAATGAAAACCTGTGAGATTAAGTATCCCTGGAGAAGTGTATGACAGGTGAAAAGAGTGCTTAAGTTTGCTGTTATTCACTGTTGTATTTTATGTACCAGTACTCCAGCTTGCTTGAATCAGTTTTTTTCTTATTTTCAGACATGTTAGTGCTCTACATTGTCTATGCATTTGAAAATGAAAACACTGTCTCATGGGCCCAAAGGAAGAGTAAGGGCATCACTCCACTGGCTTTTGAGCTGGGATTTAAGTCCCAGAGATGGTTAGAGTTTTACTGTCTTTTATGCAGAATGCAATGATTGCTACCAATACTTTAGAACAACAGGTAAGCTGAGAAGGCTCTCTGCAGTGATGCTGGAAGACAGAACATAAACTTAGTGAGCATCGGTGAAGGTCTCTCATAATGGACGCAATGAACTATGTCAGTGTTATTGGTTGGTAACGTTATTTGTTATAATATTATCACAGATTCAGTGTTGAAACAAAAAGTGCCTGCCCCAAAGGGTGCCCAGTTTAAGGACAGAGGGAAGTTCCTCTAATTAAACACAACTCATCCTTGAGGGAAATGGAGATGACCAGGTTGGAAGTCTTGGTCTGCCTGAAGAGGGACTTGGATTACCATTTAGGAAAAGAGTTTACCAAACTCAGATTGACAAATAACAGTGAATACTTTTTAGCTGTGAAGAAAGTGTGAATTCAGCCACAAAGATTTTCACGGAATCATACAGAATCCAAAAAGCGCTTCTATGTTTCCTACAAATGAGATGCAGAACTGAACCTGAAGTACAAATGTTTCATTGCATAAGTCAATAATGTACAGGGTGCATCAGCAGATTCTGGATAATCTTTGAATTCCATGTGTACCACAAAATGCATGGTAAGCACAGTCATGATACTGTCTAAAAACAAATTTAATGTTACTACCATCAGTACTTTACTATTCTTACTTACCCAGCTGATTACAAGAGTGAAAGCAGTATGAAGGAAAGTTCTCTAAATCCATATAATTTCATTTTTAAGATTTTATAAGATTATATAAAGAATCAAATTAACTAGTGATTGAATTAAATAGAATGCTCTGTCTGTATTCCTTATTTTGCTTCCACTGTGAAAGTCTATGAATTTTAATTGGCCTATGAATTCTTTTCTTTGATTAAAAGCATATATTAGGCAGGGTGAGAATATAATTTTGTGAATGTCACTTCCATTACTCTTGAAAAATTGCTATAGGAATACTTAAGGTTAAAATAATTATGTTTTTAAGAAATGATTTATTTTCTTGATTGTATTTTCTTATGACTACTAATTTTGTAAGCTGAATTTTAAAACATTTTAATGTCTGTATCTGAATTTATTGACTAAACAATTTATAGTGGCATTATGTTGACTACTAATTAAAAAATACCTGGAAGCACTCTTCCACTGCTTAGCTATTCATTGCAAAAGTATTGGTCATGAACTGAGAGGAAAATAATTTTCTTCATATCAGATATGAAGCTTATGTTGTCCACAGTAGTTTCATTTTCATGTTAATTTTCAGTAATTTACAGGCTTTCAATATCTTTGGGGAAGACTAATTCATAAATATTCAGATTTGGATGAATTAAGCAGAGTTAAGCAGAGCCAAAATTCTCATTGCTCTCAATTTGTGCTCAAAAAAGTCAAGATGCCTTGGAGTGATAGACCCAAAATCACCTATAAGGAATACAATCTTTGTTTCAGAGTTATGAATATAGGAAATTACTTACCTAGTGATGAAAAAACTTCCAAAGTTTGAGAACATTTGTGTTAACCTGAGCAAACAAGAACTTGGCTGGTAGCAGAGATCAAGACCAGTTCCAGCAATCGGATGGATGAATATTGGGAGTACTGCAGATTAGAAGCCCTGCCCTTCTGATGCACAGGAGTTTAAGGTTTTTAGTGTCTATTTTTAAGCCAGGATTTTTTTTTAGTGCAAATAGCATTTAGACGGTTGTAGACCCTAGGTTTATTAGTTCTACCATATTTTCCTTTGAGAGAAAAACTACACTATTTTATCCTTGGAAAAAAAAAATCGAAGAATAACTTTCAGAAGTTTATGAAGGCCTTTCTTGTTAGTTCAATTTGCTTTCTTAAGCTTCCTCTGTTGTAGCATGCTCTGTGTTACATATTTGTGCTGTAAGAATGACATGTAAGTATTATGTTTAGCAAACAGTAATTTGTGCACTTGAATGTTGGGGTTAACACATGAACCTGGTGACTGAACTTGAAAACCATCTGCAACTTCCACTGCCACAATTGCAGTGGGTGATTTCTGATTTATTATGTATTTATATACAGCCCAAGTCATGAGCATGTGAAGTCATAAGTAACTTTCAGTGAGGTTGTCCTGGAAAAATTATGGAGAAGATTATACTGAGTACTGTTGAAAGGCATTTAAAAAAATAAAGCATTAATTGGGCACGTTCTACATGGATTCACAGAGGAAAGTCCTGTTTAACTGATTTGATAGCCATCTATGATAAGGTCACCCACCTAGTGGGTGAAGGGAAGGCACTGAATGTAGTTTTTCTGGATTTTAGCAAGCCTGTCCCTCACAACATCCTCCTAGACAAGTTGTCCAGCTGTGGGATGAGCAGGTTCACAGGGTGATGGGTGAGGACCTGTCTGGATGGCAGGGCTCAAAGGGTTGTAGTGAATGGGGCTATATCTGCCTGATGGTTTGTCACCAGCAGCATTCCTTTGGGTTCCGCGCTAGGGTCTGGAGAGCAGCTGGAGATCTGGGGGTGCTTGTCAACAGCAGGCTCAGTGTGAGTCAGCTGTGTGCCTTGGCAGCCTAGAGAACAGGCAGCATCCTGGGGTGCACCAAGGACTGCATAAATGGCTGGTCAAAATAAGTGACTATGCCACTGTGTTCAGAGTTGGGCACTGTGGACAGTTCTGGGCACCACAATTTAAGAAGAAAAATGCGAAGGACCTTGAATGTGTCCAGAGGATGGCAACAAAACTGGTGAAAGGGATGGAAGCAGTGTCCTTATGGGGATTGACTGAGGAGTGTGGGTTTGTCTAGTTTGGAGGAAAGATGGAGTGACCTCATTGCTCTCTGCAGCTTCTTGAGGAGGAGACATGCAGAAGGAGGTGCTGAGCTCCTCTCACCAGGATCCGGTGACAGGATGTGTGAGAATGGTTCAAAGTGGTTCCAAGTGAGGTTTAGAATGGACATTAGGAAGCATTTCTTTACCAAGGGGATAGTCAAGTGCTGGAAACGGCTTCCTAGAGAGATGGTTGATACCCCAAGCCTATCAGTGTTTAAGAGGTATTTGGACAATGCTCTTAATAACATGCTTTAGTTTTTGGTCAGCACTGATATGGTTGGGAAGTCTATTTTATTCTATTAAAGGTAGACAGAAAGCTGTAATAGCTGAGATCCACCTTTTTAGTCTTACATACTGAAGTGCATCTGTCCATAATACGCAATATGTGCAGATATCATACCCACGTTCACAAGTTCTGTTAAACAATACAAAAATGTTATTTTTGGCTACCCATATAGTGAGTTATCTGATTTGCACTAAAATTACAATTACTATTCTGTACTGATAGGCTTTTTACCTCCCTCAGGTGACATGAGAAAAGTTACAGGTTCTCTGTAATGCCCATCATTTTCTTTTTTTGGTGTTATATTTTTTCCTTTTCTTCTCTGTGAAGAAGATTCCAGGGACCAAAAAAATAATAAAAAAGAAACGTTTCTTCTTACACTATTAGAGTGAATTGATCTTTCCTGAAAGCCATCACAGGTAGCGGAACATGATGTGCTGTCTTTTATTGTTTTCTTACTCCATCCTTATCTTTAATCTGTCCAAGTAGAATTGCATGAGGTACTTATGTGGTGATTATTTTACCATATAACAGAGCAAATAATTACAGGTTTTCTTGCAGGATTTACTGTGTAAGAAAATTACTACTACAGCCTGGCCTGGGGCTAGATGAATCAGTGTAATAAGCTTTATCCAGTGGGGGGTTTTTTCAGACATCTTTCTTAGTTTGTCTTAGTTAGTTAACAGTTTTTAAGTCTGAGAATATCTCATAAACAGTAGGTTATGTGGACTGTTTTCACCCGTACTGAATGAATATGATATCGAATATGTTTGGTTTACAAGCTGGAATTCTGTGTGAATCCTGAAAATCCAACTAAAAGGAAGAAATTTTGCAAGTAAATGTTTGGTGATTGCTGGTGAATGAGTTCACACATTAAAGCTTTCAGTAAGACTTCAACATTGCCTCCACTCTTGGATGTAATTGCATCTTTTGCATTTTGCATTTTGTCCTCGAAGGGACGTGCACCCAGGAGAAACACTGCTAACTCTTTTATTGCCAGCACAGTATTTCTCACTGTAAAGAAGCACTGGCAGGTCATTGTATCAGAGAAGGAGAGGGTCTCGTGTTCAGCTGTGTTTGGAGCTTACTTTGCTTTGCTGCAGACTGAGGAGACTGACTGCACCTCTGTCTTCAGACCTGTTCTTTGCAAGGGACCAAAACGCAGAGATCTTGGAGTGCAGTGGTAACTCTGCACAGCGTACTGCCGTACTGTGTGGACACTGCTGTCTATCCCAAACCCCAAAGTGGTGTGCACCTGGTGAGGCCAGGAGCTCTGCCTCTGGCAGGACGACCTGGCTGGGGGCATGCACCAGCTCTGCTGCTTTTTCCAGAGCTACCTTGTCTTGTGCTGTGTGGGGCATTCCTGCACTTCATCAAGTCTTCACATGAAGGTTACAACTGGAGAAAGTCCGAAGTAGAGTAGTGCAAAGTTGTTAATATTGCACTACTTGTCTCAGTTCAGATAGATTGTATATGTACTTAAACTTTCAGATTATATTTTGTTTAGGGTTTTTTTGCAAGTCAGCAAAAGCTAAAAGAAAAATGGAATGAGTACCATCAATGAATACCACCAATAAGGGCATGTTTACATATCTTTTGCTCCTGAACAGAAATAAATGAAGTGTTGCTAATGAAAGCTAAATAAGCTCTTACAGCAAGTAAAGTTAATACATTGGAAAAACTATTATTCTAGAAATTTACACTGCGATAGCAGAGTAATGATGGCAAACTAGAAATGTCCAAATCTTCTAACAGCTGTTCAAACATACAATCATGCACACTTTGTTTTCGTTAAGTGTTTAAGTAAGATGTTTTAGATGCCCATGAGACATCCTAGTTATACATGCATCCAGCTGATGGAAAATGGAAAACCTTTCACTGAAAGGTAATTCATCACATAAAGGTAATCCATCACATAACTAGAATAAAATCTATATAATTTATATTCATATTTCACGCTTTTCTAATAAATTGCCTTACTGAGACTGTCTGATGGAATGAGCTAATCACTTTTTGAAATTGTTCTTGAAATTTTTTTTAGATCCATTTCTTTAGCTGTAAGCTTTTCTTTTTTGGTAAGTGTCAAAGAATTACAAAATTTATTCAAATGACTACTGCTTGTGTGGAACATGGTGGAAAGGGCTAGAATCTTAATTCTAAAACTAGAACTAGAGAGGTTATGAATGGGGATGAGAAGGAGAAATCAAAAATTGAGTGAGATTGTAGACCTGATCACTTCCAAAGAACAGACAGATCCATGAGCAGCCTATTGTTCCCCAAAGCTATTAGTCTTAAACTTAATGTGAAGGGAATATTTCTCAGAAAAACAAAATTGACATGCAGCCCCCCTATTAGTTTGGGGTTTTTAAATTTTGCAGTTTATTTTAAAACAAGGAAGCAAGTTAAGGCTGAGTGAAATGGTTGGTTCCAGGTGCGGTGGGGCTGGAGGTGATACCAAGTGAACAGAAAAGCACAGTGGGACACAATTTGCTTTAGGGGTCCTCAGTTGCCTGAATCATGGGTGGGCTGAATTCTCATGAAAATTATTGGGAATTTCTATTTCCAGTCTCAGAACTGTCATTTTTAAAAGTATCTCAATATGTGCTCCTTATGACTTTTTATGAAGGACTGCCTTTACTACCTGCTGGTAATTGATAGTGGGGTGAGGTTGGTTATGCCTACCCTGCAGGTCAATCATATTCTAAAAGTGAAGCACAGGTAATATACTGATCTGCATTCAACACAGCAGGGCACACTTTTAGCAAGCTAGCTGCCACCACTCAGGCATACAGCAAAAGCAATGGGCCGCTTTTACCATGTCGTGCCATTTGGCAGGAGTTAAAATACAGCTTTTGAGAATGTCAGCAGCTGATTAGAGGCTATTCGTTATTTTGCAGAACTACGGTGGTGTGAAGTTACATAAATCCTAATTCTCAAAGAGATGCACCCTCAGCTGGTAGCAGTTTCTCAAGTGCCAATGGCCCAGTGGCTTTTAGGAGGGCTTTTACTCTTAAATCATCCATGTGTTTTTGAAAATACAACCATAGGGTGCCCAAATAAAACTTCAGGAATTTAGATTTAGCTCTCTGTTTTTTAAATGTTTACCTTCACTCCTTTAAGCCTTGGCTGAGACCACTTTCTCTTTTAACTTGAAAGTGTAAACAGCTAGGGCTAACAGGTCCTTCCCCTAAATACCCTCCCAGATTCACAGTGATAACGGTGCATTTCTTTATACTCAGCAGTTTCTCCCAAATAGGCTGAGATGATGGCATGCTTTTCCAGTGTCTGCTTAAGTGTTTTAAGGAGAATTAGTAGGTATCTACACTCCCAGATCTAATGTATACATTCTCATTGGCTCTTCCAATCACTTAAAAAGCCAGGCGCCACATCGTTTGGCAGCCTGCCATGCAGAAACAGCATAGGAATGTAGGTTGGGAAGGCACTCTTGGTCAGTAGGTCAAGTCACCTGCCAGAACCTCCTAAACTCCCCCTTGAAAATTTTTAGGCTATATCCTAGAGTGTGGATAGGTTTGCTTGTTCTTAGTCATTGTATCAGGAAGCTGTTACAAAATGTTGTGTTTGAAAAGTCATCCTTTCAATTGCCAGTTGGAAATCATTTATGGTCAGTTGTTCAGCTGCCAATGTCGTAAATACACATTTACAGTGGTATTGATTGCTATTTTAAACCAGTTTTTTTCCTGTCTGGTTTGTACCTGGACATGTTTACAGAGTAATTAAATGTTTCTGTTTTATAAGACTGAGCAAGGTTCTTCTCCAGCCATTCTGTAGCTTTTTCCTGGGCTTATTGATTGTTTACAGGCCTATTCTTTGGATTTATAAGCTATGGTTTTGAATACATATGGATGCAGAGGGCATAGGACCCAAGGTGTCTGGCCAGCTGTGGTGCTGGCTGTTGGGCTCTCATGGGAAGAAGGCAATCAGTCACTGCTTTTTTAAAGAGAAAAAGGGACCAGTTGTTTGAACAAAAAACATATCAATGCATAAAAGAATCATTTTGAATACTGATTTCTCATAGGTGTTAGGGTATAAACAGCTAAATGGACAGGGATCACAGTGGTGAATTTCAGGCATGTCCATTCTTCCTTTCATTTTCTATTGACTAATAGAAGTATCCCACTATTTAGCTGGCTGGAGCTTCACAATCACATGCAGCTCCCTATCTTTCAATGAACAGAGAGTTCAAGCATTTATTGCAGCCTTGTGAATTTGATATATAGAGTTGGGTATCCAATTTTGTCATTGTATTGAATATCAAAATGCATGAATTCCTGTTTGGATATCACCTTCTTGTGTGGGGCTTGCACTAGGTTATTTAATCCATCTTTAGTGAAGGCTACTTTGACATGCTTCTTACCGTCTGGGTATTAGCATTTGAAGTATCTTCTGACGTTGCTTTTTTTCTTTCCTCTTACTGCTTTTGTATTTCTCATCTACATGGCGTAATTGGTGAAGAACAGCATTTATTATTTTGAAAGATTTCTATTACGCTTTTGTTTCCCAGAATATTTCCTCAGGGGACAATCAATTTAGTACAGTCTGTAACCTTGTTTACAGACTGAAAGTGGAAAATGATAAATTAATTTGAAGAGAAGCAAGGAGTTTAGCTTTTGAATTTTATAATGTAATTGCATGTCCCTGCACAAATTTCACTGTTTAATGAGCACATTCTCTCTCTAAGCTTGTAATAGTGGTACTTGGGAACTAGGGGGAGTTGAGAGATTAATGACTATCTAAAAATTGACTGAGAATTTGCAAATGAAAGGGACTATACAAAACAAGCAAAAGTTACTTCTGTGGGATAATTATGGCTAAAATTTGTTTTGTTTGTAACAAAATTTATTAATATACTTGCTGTCATTTTTGTGGCCTTGCTTATGATGAAATTTGTACATATTGTTAATCCCGTTTAGAAAAACCCATACGAATTTCTACCATGGTTGAAAGCACTGAAGCAGTCTTCTGCAGTGCTGCCCCTCCTAATTATGTAGTGCTTATAATTCCATGATTAAACGATTGCCAGGCCTACCCCTTCAGAGGGCTTAATTCACAGGCATGTCTACTCTCTACAGGGAAATCAGAAGGCTTTTACTGGTTTCTCTGGTTGTTTTCGCTGAGACAACCAGAAGCATCCCTGGGTGAGACTTTTTACAGCACATGAACATAATGATGCTGCTTCCAGACGGGTTCCAGCATTGCTTCCTGGCATTGCATTGTGCTGTGGTGAGTCTATTAGCTCAGTCCATTTCCTGCTCTGTATTCTACATGGGTGCTCATCTTTGTGACACATTTATGGTAATTCCTTGTATTTTTCTGCCATCTGCAAACATCAGTAAAAGGAAGAAGAAAACAACAAAAATGGCTTGAGTTTTAGTCCACATAAAACCTGCAAATTAAATATTTCCTAAAAAAGTAGGAATTTGAGATAAACTGGGTTCAGTATAAAGTGATCTCACCTGTCCAGCTTTGCCACTTAATCCAAATTATTCTTCCTCCTGTGAGATGATGACATGACTAAGTATAGTAGAAAGCCCCATGGTACAGAGGACTGGAAGACAGTGTGTTCAGAATCCCGGAGATCACCTTTACTTTCCTAAGAAATTTTAAATGTCATCCTGTTGTGGTGTTGCAGGCTGTCTGCCTGGTTCCCAAGTTAAAAATCAGTTTTTAATCTGTTACTCTTAGTATTAAGGGTCATTTTATGTGTTAAAGAGTTATGTGATCTGACCTTATCAAACTGGTTGATCTTTTAATCAAAATTGTATTCAGCTCCCCATGTTCAGCATTTCCACTTTATTAATCTTTTCTGCTGCCTCTGGAGCCTGCTATGCTCTTTGTTATGCATTTGAAAGCACAGAATATTTGACATGAATGCAGTAGTGCTCTGGTGGAAATCAGTCACTTTAAACATCACTCCTCAGCATAACTTAATTTCATGCTTCTTTCGCACCCTACTGTCAAATCTACTTAATACCTGTACTTTAATTTTGCTCACAATTTTCTCCTAAATATGTTTCTGCCAAATGTGCTTTTGCTGTTAAATTGGTAACACATGGTGTGATCATTGCTTCTGAGAAACAGTAAGAAAGATTTGCTTCCTGAAAGGGATCATTTTTTCCACATTGGATACATTAACATATATAGGACATTAATATAAATTTCAAGGAACCAGGGATTATAAAAATAACTGAAATTCACAAGGACTTTTCTTCCCTTTTTATTTTTTAAGTGTGATTTTTGCTTTACCCTCGTCACTGTGTACTTTGACCTGATGATCATGGAAGCACTGGAATAGTTAGATTTGTCCAGATCAAAGCACTCCTACCTTCATATGCTGTCTTAATGGCCCACAGCACGTTATCAGGGAGGAGTGAAAGCGCAGGACAAACGTCTCACGTAGTTTCCCAGACACAAACTTCCAATTTCAAGACACTTGCAGTTTAAAGGTTTCTTTTGGGGGCCCACGGCAACCTGATCTAGTAGGTGGCATTGCTGCTCATGGCAAGAGGGTGGGAAATTGATGGTATTTAGGTCCCTTCTCATCCACACTATTCTATGACTCTATTGTTTTGCTTTGTTTTGGTGGTTTTAACTAGACCTGGTAGCTGTTCCTTTATTTGTATCTACATTTTTCTGTGATACCTGCATAACTTTTAAATCATGCACTTTTGACATCTCTGCAGTTTATGGCAGTGTGTTACATAATTTACCATCCCATGGTGTGAAAAAGTCTCTTTTAATTGTGTTCAACTGTTTCTTGATCATTGAAGTGGCCCCTAATTTCTCCTTTGCTGGTGAACATAATTTTACATCTATTTTCTCCAAGCTGTAATTTCATGAGCTCCTGTCACATATTTCTTTCCCTTCTGTTTTCAATGACTCAAGACTTCTCTGAGTTCATTGTCCTTAATGGAAAAAAACAAATAATTTACATTGGCAAGATGCAGAGGAGTGGCAGCCTTAGATGTAATCCATACCTTACAATATCTTAGCAGTCAAATACCTATTTGTACATCAAACAATGATGTACATTCTGTTATTTACAGTCTTGCTGACCTTCAGATGTGTGGTGGGCTGTGAGAAATAGCACAGTGGACATTGCTTTTGTAATCTCCCTGTCACTTAATACCATTTCATTTATCAAGTTAACAGTGTCATTAGATAAACAATTCTAAGCAACAATGGTGAGTAATTTCTGAGATGTCTTTTGGAATTTCTTTTAAATCTTTACAATTTTTAAATGTAGCAAATGTTTGCCCAAGACTTATCTGTGTGATTGAGCTTAGATAGAAAAATATCACTTAGATAGTAGTATGACTGTGTACATGCACTTTTGAAATTAATGGATTGAATGAACATGTGCTTCAGTAGGTACAGGGACATCCTCCAGAAAATACGCTTTTGAATTTTGAATATGATATGACTACAATTGGCCTGATTAGAAGAATTTACTTCACTAAAATAGGCTTCGTTCACTGCTTTTATTAGAAAAAAGTGTTTTGTTGTGAGTGTGACAATTTTGATACTAACTTTTGATTGTGACAACCTCACCAAAGCTGGGATAACACAACCCCAGCCAACTTGCATCCATCCAGACCAATACACCACAGATTAACTGTGGTTACACCACCTCCTGATGAAAATTGGAATGGAAACATGCTATTGTATTCCTGGAGTCATACATCAGTCTTCTGACTGAGTAAAGCAATAACAATTTAAGGGCACACCAAAGTGAAAAAATCTTTATAGCCTCATCTTTCCAACAGCTCTGCCACAGCCAAGGCATATTTTTCCCCAGGAAAGAAAGTGCTGGCAAAGTTCTGCAATGCAACTCTGTTTCTGTTAACTTTCCCTCAAAGATTTAGTCTTGCAGCTTTTTTTTGCTTTTTCTTTTGCACAGTATTTTTCACTCTTTCAATATTATGCAATTTAAGTAATCAATCCTAATTAACCAGCATAGCTTGAATGTCAAATTATGAATATCTGTCCTAAAATATTTATGAGATACCTTGCTGTAGAAGGGTAAACCTGTTTGTGAAATGCTATTGACTGCAGAGATTCTGGATTCAGGTTTTCAGCCAGGTGTTAAAATCACAGAAGAGCCCTGCACCACTACAAGAAGCACAAATAACTTGGACAAAAATATTGTATGCACAGGTAGTGCCTAAGAACAGATGATAACTGATGTTAAATTAATATATAGCTTGCTGTGAGTTAATAATTTAGTTTTACTATAAAAATTCACAGTCTATAAAATTCTACATTGGAAAGGAAAAGGGACAAATTTAGTTACCAGTCAAGTATTTGTTCAATTCCTGTCAAGCCAACAAATTCAGCCTGTTTTAATTTAACTTTACTACCGAGGTGGTAAAGTGAAATAATAAACAGTTTTTGGCTCACTGCAGAGTTGTTTGGAAATTGGTTTTTGAAGTCTGCAGATAGAGGGAAAGCATTTCACACATTTTCATTATACGTTACTTGCATTCTGAAATTCAAGATATTTCATATTTATTGTAACAAACATTGTCACAGTGAAGCAGTTATTGAAATTGTAATTGACAATACAGTTCAGAATTATTTAAAATGGTTTGCATTAACAGATGTTCATGTATATGCTGTTTATTTTCCTAAAGAGAAAAACAGTATAACAGTTCTAGTGGTTTTATGATATTAATTTCCAAGGTAATGAACCTGAAGTGGCTGTATGTGCACACTGACAAGTGTACAGATGGTAAACGAGCCATCAGCCCATGCTTCATTCATAGGTGAAACCAGTGGCATTCCCTGTGTCTTTAAACAGAGCCTAGGATGCGTGACTGGGATGTAGGCGTGTGCTGCTCGGTATCAGCCACATGCGATCCCTAGCGTCTATTCAGTGTACACCAGTAGTGCCTCTTCCCCTTGAGGACTTTTATATTTGAAAGTTAAAGATGTCTGACTTCTGTGATTGTTTTCCCAATAAATTCAACTCTTTGTTCTGCACCCAAGAGGGTATTACAATTTCCTCTCCAGGATATTTTTCATTCTCCCTGTCCAAACTAAGAATTTCTCCACTCTTCACATTTGTGGTTGTTGATTTTATTGTTTAGAGATCTATATATTATATATGGTCAGCAAACTATTTGATCTCAGGGCTATATCACCAGTTATGGGTTTCATATTAGCAGATAATGTTTTGCCTAGCTCTTTCGGGATACAGATGTAGAGGGATTTTAAATCTAACAACTATCTCTTGCTGAGGCATGGATTTATAATGAAAGGTAGGAATGACAGACTTGCTCCTTAGGAAAAAAATACCCACAATTTTTATTTAATAGAGTGTTTTGATTTTATTATTTTAAATTTTTCCTTTGTATTGAGAGTCCTACTTTTCTGTCTTTCAGAGCTGCTTCAAACACTGGTTGCTCTTGCAGCATAAATTTAATAATTTGATTAATTTGCCTTGCATATCTATGTCTGGGCTAGGAGTCCTCATAAACTCTTGACTGTCTCTTCTGAATCCTTGACAAAAACTGCAGTAGTGCTGGTACTTTAATGCTGCCTGAACATTTCTGGTTTTCTTATAGTTCACTTGGGTTTGATATTGACCTTCTGAAGCTTTGTTGGGTGAGCTCCCTAACACGTCAGTCTCTTCCAAATATTTGCAGCTTCCTGCTGGAAAGCACTGTGACTTTTGCCTTTGTCTGCCTCTGTTTTCTTTTTCCTGATTACATCTAGCCTAACTTTGCAGTTGTCCTTTTTAGTAGCTCATTCAGTGAAAATCTGTGAATTTGTCTGGAACTTTAAAAGCACGGGCAAGCTGAAGGAAACTTGATCATAGTGTTCATCATTCTTTAAAAAGGATTAAGCATACTCATAATACCTGGTCATACTGCCCTCTCAGTGTGTCATCCACAGGTTTTTAATAGCTAGAATGCAACATGTCTTTATGTGACTTGTAAAGATTAAGATCTCTAGGGATTGTAATATGGGGGCATATCTTAAATATATCAACTACTATAAGATCTGGCACTTTAAAGACACTTCTGTTTAACATGTAATGCAATGTTACCAGAAACCATAAGTGTTTGTATCCCTTGATTGTCTGTTCCTTTTTTTTATTTGTCCAGTCAGCTATCTCCATAATGACCTGCATTATGGGTGCTGAGATTACTTGAGCTGTTGTGCCATCCTTGGTTCCTTGCACAAAGCCAGAGAAGAGGATGACAGGTTCAGGACATCCCTACCGAGTCAGTATAGTGATCAACCTGCCCAAAAGGTCAGCCACCAGTTTCTAGTGAGCTAACACCAAAAGATCCCACCAAAATGGTTTGGTTGCTGTTTATCATGATTTCTAACATCTTTCTGCGCATTCATCACACTTTTCAGTCCAGGAACAGGATTAATAAGGAGACAATTGTTCACTGAAGTTTTTACCAAGTTGAGTGGGTACAAATATTAACTGACTCCAGGTATTTATTCTAGCACCGCTGGAAACAGGCCTAAAAACCCTTAGCAGGAAAGAATTATTTTTCCATAATGGAGGTAGTATCTGTAAATATGGTACCACCTGGATATTGCTGTGTGATGTTTACAGGATATATGCTACTGCTGATTAACAGAAATTCAATCTCCTGCTTTCAAGGCAATGAAGAATTACCTAATGCTTTATTTTAATGATCTCTCCTTACTTGGAAGCTGAACAAGGCCCAGGAAGAAATATTTCAAATTCCAAAATTAAATACATAAACTTAACACCTAACAGGTGTTTTAGATTTTGAAAGTAATCAACATGTAAATACAGCTACTCAAGGCTATTTCTATTAATTCTTAAGGATTAATTATTATCGGCATCTCTGGGTGGCAGTCCTGTGTTCATAATATTATTTTTCTATGAGGAAAAAAAGGTCTCATTTTCCTGTATTTCTGAGGCAGTAGAAGTGCTAACCAAATGGCTGAGACAATGAAAAGGTTGTCTCTGTTTCCCATAACTGCCTCCTTTGTAGAAGGAGCAGACCTAAGGAGTGGTAGCGTTAGGTCTCTTGCTTGAAAGAATGCTGTCCCAGCCTTCTGGTGTGGGTGACTCCCTGGGCTGGATGGCCCTTGCTTGCCTTCCCCACAGCACCCTGCCCTGCAAATGTTAGTTCTGCTCAGAGCTCTGGCACCGGGGTGTATCCCCTGTCAAAGTGCACGTCCTTGTGGGGAAGGGTTAACTGTGCTAGCATCCTCGCTGAGGTAATACAGTCATTCACTGCTGAAATTAAAGACAACGGGGAATGAAAGCTTACAAGATTAATCTCCTGGGAAAAAAAGCATTCACAGGTAGTATATCAAGCTGTGGATTCCTACCTATAGCCAGTTCTGTTCTGCCTGTTCCCTGTTATGCTTGTATTGTGCAAGAGGCTTTTTCCTTTGTTGAACACAAAACATGTCAGGATACCTTTCCTTTCCGTCTCTCTCATTGGCAGTCCCAGAGTCTTAAACGCTGAGCTTTTGACAAATGGTGTCTGTAAATGTTGGTGGTAAGTGAACATTAAAAAAACAAACAAAAATTTTTTTTAATTTCAATTTTTAGTGTCTTTATATAGCTTTTCTCCTTATTTAGAAATAGTTCTGTTATGCTAGCCAGGAACTAGATGAAACAATCTGCAGTTTAGTTCAAATAAATATCAGGTATTAATCATTCAGCAGTCTTTCTTGTGGTCCTGTACCTGTTGAGTTGGAAGAAGCTAAGCATTTATTTTTACATAATTGTATTTATATTACACTTGTAATTTTGAATTTTCTATCTAACAATCCCCCCCATTTTTGAAACAATATTGCAGGTCCACATGCTATGCATATGGTCTCTTGCAAACTACTGAGGTTTTAAGTTACAGTTGCTTCTTGAGAACAGGAAAGGAAATGTAAATGAAAATGAAGAGAATGTAATATGGTATGTTTGAAGTTGTTTGCTGTTTCATTTCTTCCAAAATCCTTCTGAATATTTTGTAGATCAAGAGAACACTTACAGTGTATATGTGCTATTTCTTTTTCCGTAGTAATATGCCACCTTTGTCCGTTTTTAAAAAAATGTAAAACAAAAATTCTGGGAATTTCTTAAAATATGTGGTACATCTGCAACAGATGCAAAACATGGGTAGCTCTCATGTTTTCTGTGCCTGAAAAAAAGATAGTAAAGTTCACAGCTTCCTCGGGAGCCTCATAGGCCAGTTGCTCTGCGTGCCACAGAATGTAGATGTTGTTGTCATTGTGGCTGTAATAATATTGTAGATGGGAATTTGATGTGAGCTGGGACCAAAACAGAGTTTTAGCTCAGAGACATATTTTGGCAAGAATTTTGATAATGGAAGTAAAGCAATTAAATCTTCAGACATATTCTTCGAGTTTTATCCCTACAACTTGTGGTTTATCTTTCCTCCCCTTTTCATCACAACAAATCTCCATAACTCTTCTTTCTTCTTGCCAGAATTTAAGGTCACTTTCA
The DNA here is from genome assembly GCA_013400975.1 of Atrichornis clamosus. Taxonomy (NCBI): domain Eukaryota; kingdom Metazoa; phylum Chordata; class Aves; order Passeriformes; family Menuridae; genus Atrichornis; species Atrichornis clamosus. Next base: position 92,213 of record WBMZ01003780.1, read on the forward strand.
CTGAATTTGTGTCCATCATTAGGAGAGAAAAAACTGTAGAGGTGAATTGTGGGCAAAGATGTGTGAGCAAAAACCAAAAGCAGCTTGGAGCTAGCTTTTTATAAACAACTTTTTAGTCAAAGCGTATTAACTTTCTCTTCCCCTGCATCTCTCTGTGCCAAGGGTAAGTTTTATATAAAGATAGATTTGTGTCTTTTCTGTGTTATTGGGAGTCCGTCTGCATGAGATGAAAAGTCAAGGGGGGCTTCTCAAAGCTTTGTATCTCTCGAATCTTTGTAGAAAAGAGGATTTCTAAGTCTTTAATCTTGCTTCATGTCAGTGGTCCAAACACAACAGAGTTTAGTGGGATTCATCACAGTGATGCAGCCAAAGTGATGAGAAAATGTACTGCAGAAGAGACATAGCTTAATTCATTAGTGATTTCATGCACAAGGATGCAGTTTAGGAGAGTAACTTCTCTATTGTTAAATATTTTTTTTTTTTTGTTCCTACTCCCACTATCATTTATGAACACACAGGTAAGTAATAAGCAAGATAAACTCCTGAGGTGTTTTTCCCTTGACTGGCTGCTGAGAAGTTCAATTCTTTCTTCTAGTTACTTGCTGCTCAATGGTATAACTTACTACTTCTTAGGATCCTTCAAGTGGGAAGCAAACATTTAAAAGTGCTGGGGAAATTTATTATAAGTTAAATATATAGGATTATTTTTTCCCATTGCTCAAAATTCTGCATGTGATCTGACTCGTAACTTCTGTCATAGGCTGTGGTGTTTGAATAGTGCAATCAATGAAACCTCAAAATAAATAGTTGAAATAATCAATCCCAGAAATAACAAAGACCTTAATCTGCAACATCCGTAGCACTTATTTGCTGACCACAGTTCTTGGACTGACATCATTTCTGGAAGGGAAAAAGTAGTTTTTGTGAAATTTTCAATGTGTTGATTAAATAATAAATCCAAAATACAGCCTGCCAGATTTCTAGACTTGACAGTGTTTTAATAATAGCATTGTAACATGAAAACCAGAGCAGGAGTATGCTGAATGTGCCCATCAGCTCACCAGTATGGTGGGGTGGTTCTGTTAATGGTCGGTAGTTTTTGTTAATGAATATTTAGGTTTTTGTGATGAACAGAGTTGTCATATAGAACACCTGAGGTTTCAATAGCTTGTGTAAGTGTTCAGGAGTCCTATCCTTTATTGTTTCAGGGACAAAATCCTTTAAGTTTTTCACAATATCAAATAGGTGTACGTCCACAGGAGTGGCAATCCACATCAGTTTCCTACATTTCTGTCAGCCTCCAGCAGACACTTATTAGTTTCTCTTCCTTCCCCTTGTGTTAGTTCCCCTTCCTGCCTTGGAAATATTCTGGGATGGCAGGACTAGGTCAGCACTGAAATTAAATAGTTTGGGAAGTTATATAGTCACAGTGGTTTATTTCTTATTCTGAGAGAAATTAATTTAGTAATCCCCGCAGGAAGCAACATCCTGTTGGCTTATGCAAGTATTGCAATGCCACATCCAGTTGAGGGCCACACAGCTGGAAAGCAGCTTTCCACAAAAGGGCCTGGGAGTCCTGGGGGATGCCCCGTTGAAACACCAGCCACGGGCCCATGTGGCAAAGGTGGCCAGTGGTACCCTGGGCTGTGTTAGGGGAGCAGCCACCAGGAGGAGGGAGGGGTCACATCCCCTCTGCTCAGCACTGGTGAGGCCGCAGCTGGAGTACGGTGCCCAGTTCTGGGCTTCACAGTGTGAGACTTTCATGAGAAACACACGACAAATAGAAAAAGAAAAAAAAAAAACCAAAATCCAAAATCAAAGAAAATAATAGTGTGTAAGTTTAATAAAAGCCAGTGGGAGTAGCTACCTAGGGGGTCTGCCAGTACACTCTGAGGAAGAAAAACATTGAAACAAAGACCTTCAGAAAAGAAAATTAAAAAATCAGTGACAAGGTGAAATTGCTTTCTTTTCCTCAAGTAATTACAGCTCTCTTTAGTTAAAAAATACCTTAATTGATTATTCAATTGAAACATAAAGTACGATAGTCAGATTAACCCTGCGACTTCTGATTTTAGATTTTCATCTAGATTTTTGAGTACTAGAATTTAATGATGATCAATCTCTTGCCTTCTTAGAATGTGTACTTCTTAAAAAAAAAAAAAAAAAGGCAAGCGCTTGTAGTTAAAATGGCTTTGATACTTGAAAATGCATTTAATTGAGAGTCCTGGTCATGCTGTGTTGCTATCAAGACTTAGCAACTCTGAAGCCTATGAATATATTAGACATTTTTGACATTTAATATTCATTTGTGGCTATTGAGTCAAGAATATGAGAGATAATATATAAAAAAATTTTATATGGTTATCAAAATCAGAACAGCATGATCATTTTGCTTCAATAGCTGTGTGCTAGAAGCTGGCAAAATGAATGTTTTCTCTTCCTGCAGGAAAGCACTTGGGCAGGGCATGAATGCAGTGCTCTCCAGACCTAACATTAATATTCTGCATTCTTACCCCTCCAAGGGATAATGATAACTTCAGTTATTTGCCTGGATCAAAATCAGATGAATGAAAGCAACTGCAAAGCTTTTAAATTAAGGTGTTCTGTTAAGGAATGCAATTTATTTGCAGTTGCTATGAGAATGTCTGTGAAATTCTATGGCATACTGCAAATAGACTTTTTAATCTCTTTCCCAACGCTGCTGTATTAAAGCTTGCCATGGCATTTACAAAAGAAGAAAAAGTTTCTTAGAGGCAAGCTGTAGGTAATGATATAATAGAAATATTTGTAAAATGACAAATAATTGTTTCTTACACAGTTTATGGACACAGTCTGCTCTTCTGCTTGTATTTTCTCTACAGCTCACCTTTCTGCTTCTAATGAGGCTGTGTTTTTGCTCTACAAAAATTGGTTTTATATTTGATCTTTGCTAATGCATTTCAAAAAGGAAGTATACTGTTGTCTCAAATACTTTCCCTTTCTCGCTACTTTCTAGAAATATACTTCAAACTCTGTAATATGAAATACCTCCTTGATCTATGTTGGAAAAGCTAATTTTTGAGGATAGCTATGATGTCACCTCTCTTTCAGACAAATCCAAATCACTCCTTTTAGTTAAGATTGGTGGAAAAACCACAAAATAAGATAATAAAAATTAAGATAATCTTCCTAGAAGTATCAGACAAGTGGTGCATTTGCTAAATAAATACAAAAATATTATTTGTTTACTCACTTTTGCAAGTAAACACAGATTCAATTTGATTGTATAAGGCATGGTATGGATATTACAAATAAATTTCATTAATGCAGCTGTTTGTATGAAAATATCTCTGCAGACATTAAAAGGCTGTTGTCAGCTGCTCTACAAAAAAGCTTGAGATTCATTCTCCTGGGAGAAAAAGAGTTGCTGTACCATGCTCGAGGTGATAGGCAGTCAGTTAAAGGCAGTTACCCTGAGTCGTAGGAGACTCATAGTCCATATTGTTCTAACTTGTTTCTTGGAGAGATTTCCAGCTTCCTCCAGGGACAGAAATAGTGTTTAAGAACAAACTACTGATGCCCAGATGAAGAAGTAGATGTTAAAATGAGATTTGGATCAGCAAATTATTTCACAGACTACATTACTGCCTTTTTAAGAAACTGCTTCATGCTGCTCCACAGATGGTTTTACAGGCAATAATGGCCAACATTTTAACACTGACTGAGCTAAATTAAAATCAAGACAGCAGTTTATTGCATTGCCTTTAAGTTAATAACAGTTTAAATTCAAGGAGAGAAGATTAATTTTTATGTATATATTATTTAGAGAGTTTGACCTTTAAAGCAGAGAATACTTTCATGTGAAAGCAATAATCTAGTAAATGGGGGTTTCCCATTATTACAATAGTGACTCAGGAAATGTTAGAAAAGGTCATTGATTTCTTTCTTCTAAGCATGAAAATTTCAGCCACAGCTGGAAGAAAAATAAAATTTGCAATGTTGATGCTTAGCAGTGCTTGCATGTATAGTATAGAAAAAAGTCAAGGATTTAAAGATGGAATAAATTACTTAAAAACAGTTCTGGGATGACTCAGCCTCCTGTTTTTGTTGAAAACATGTACTGAATTTTTCCCTAAACCATCCAGAATTGATTGCCTTGTTTCTGATAACCACATTCTTGAGCTAGTAATTTTGCTAATCAGATACAATGATGAGGAAGACCCTGCCCTAGGGCCGTTATAGAATGCCAGACCTGTCCCCACAAGATGTGATGCTCATGGAGGTTGATCGTGGTGCTTTCAAAAGAGCTCACCAGCAATCACATCTGACTTGGCTTTCATATTGTCAAATGACACTCACCATTTTTATTATAATCCTTGCCAAAAGCAAATGAAGGAACATCCAAGTGAAATAGCCACTGATGGTGAGGTAAGGATTGGCTAAAGGTTAGTGGGACATATCCCCAGTATTGGCTCAGGGACAGTAACCACCACAGCCATGCACCATTTGCTTAATTTGCTGAAGTGCTCTCTGTCTGCTTGTTACTACTGAGCGGGAGAAACATAACTATAATTTAAGCAGTATATTTCTATAATAATTCTGTGCCTGACTGTTTCATAAGGAAATCCCTTGGGCTTGGTATTAGTTTGAACACTCCTGGCTGATGTCCTTGTGAATTTGTCCTTTGAAAAACTGTCTTCATTTATAAGCCACAAGAGTAAAATATATCATTGGAAGGGGAAAGGTGGTGTCTCAGATTTTTGTCAGAGCCTCTTGTTCAAAGCTTTTCTGTTATACATCCTTGAGCATCTTTAGGATCTTGTCTGTAGTGCAATTTCTGGATGTAAGTGCAGTCTTGCTTTTTTTTTCTGAGACTGGATTTAAAGTTTAAAGCAAAATAATCTGTTTGTCTCCATGTCTTTGCGGAAGAGCCCTGCTTCAGTACTGAAATGTGTATGTGAGCTTTGTAAGGAGGCAGCCAGCAGGGAATTAGGGTGTGTAAGATAGCTCTTCTGAAATAAATCTATATTCCATTAACACTTATACTACAAAATGCAGATGTGCAAGTGCTAGAATGGCCAGTTATCACAGCACCATATGCTAACTTGATCTTCTTACACTATTCTCTGTCTCTCCTACATTTCATTTCCTCTTAACTGGTAATTTTTTTTCTTGTTTTTCATGTAAGAATGCATTGTTGAAAGTGGAAGGTGTCCACTCTGGTCCCTTTCCTCATGCATATCATTGCTTCAGGTCTTAGAAATCGGATGCCTTTTGTGTCTGAACTGAAGGCAAGATTTTGTCATCTCCTATCCCTTAAAAGCAGCGTACAGAAAGTGGGCAAAGTGAGATATGCACAGTGACTGCAGAAATATCTGAAAATGAAAATATAGTCTCCATTAAAAGGAGTATCATATTGATGAAGCTGCTTTTAATCAGTCCTTGAGTCCCCCTCCAAACTGATGACAGCAGTGATTTCTTGCTGCAGGATTCTGTATGGTTAGTCAAGAGAGCTCCTGGGTCACCCAGTGGCTGTACTGTGCGTGGACATGATCTTCTGCACACTTTGTGGCACACAGGGTGCAGTATGTTCAACTTCTCTTTTCATTTCAGAATCTATGAAATTTGGTCCTCAATAGAGGATTTACTAAACTAAAAAAGGTGCTTGATATGAAAGAGTAGACAGCACAGGGTGCAAATGAAAGGCTTGAATGTGGAGAAAGGTAACAATTTTTTAAAGTTAGAAATTTGTCCTGCACTAGGGACTTTCTCTCCCTGAAGTATCCACAGTTCAGGCCCCTAGGATTTCTCCAATTTCCAAAGGGAAAAATGCCCTAGCGTAGGAACTTCACAGTAAATGCAGAAGTTCTCTTAAAAGAAATAAAGAGACAAAGACTCACCTGTAGGCACAATTTTTATCCATCCCCACTCAGGAATTTTGCTTTGATTAGTCATAATTAGTCACAGATCATTCATTTTTAGCTAGATTTTATCCTACAAGCTCTGCATTTCAGAAGATTTGCACGCAATAAAACTAGTTCGTACTCTATTGTGGTGGTTGTTCATGAACTCACCTGAAGTGGGGATTCAGCAGAGTGTCTCTCGCTTGTTTACAAGTCTGACCCATTCCAGAGGGGGCCCAGCTCGTAGCCATGTCCCAAAGCACATGAGTGTTTCACATTAGGTTTCAGAGCAGTGCATGGGCTGAAGAAATATCCAGGGTGATACCTTTTTCCTCTTCAAGAAATGCAGAGCTGCATATGTAAAAGAGATATTTGGCTCAGGAGACCTGATTAAATTCCATCTAAAAAGATTTCCAACGGGGAAAGCCTGAAATTTTGAATGTGTTGTAGTTTGTAGAACTAAAATACGGAAGTTGGAAAGTGAAGTTCTTTCAAAATATAGACCAAATATTTAATTTTTAAAATTCTAGAATAGGAACTGAGGTGCTGTTACAAGGTTTTTATTGCTTGTATTATTTTTATATATGTTAAAATAGATGTAGTATCTACATAGTAACTAATATCTAAGATACCTATGTAACATCAGCATAGTTATTATTTATATTTCACCAGGTTTTAAAAATGAGTTGACTTAAATCTATATATGCTATTCAGTGGTATTGGTATGTCATTTCATCAAAACTCGTGATTTCTTCAGCTGGCTGTGAACCACTAGCATGAAGTGAAGCTAAAGGTTTAATGGCAATTTCTAGGTGTATCTGGTATTTGATTGTCACTAGTTATTCATTCATTCAGCCCTTGGATGTTACAAGAATCATGGGAAATGTTGAAAGTATGAGCAAAAGACTTCTATTTTACATATACATATAGCTTTTCTATTTTACATATACTAAATGGAAAAGGAGTAGATTAAGTAAGTGGAGAAGGTGAAGCAATCAAAGATAGAGATAATATGGGATATAAAAAACCATCAATGGAAACTATAAAAAAAAAGAGAAGGAAGTTAACTGGTTTGTTTGACATGGTCTAAGCAGTAAGACTGCAAGCATGAATTTGAGACACGGGAAAGGTATTAGGAAATCCCTGGTGAGACAGTCATGATGTAGCTGCTTTGAACATGTGTATCCACAGGAACTGATGGATCACTGAGAGGACATCGGAGGGACAGATCTGTTAATAAGGATGTCTGGATGGTCCATGAGGAAATTTGTTGCACTGTCTGGCAGAGTTGTATAAGCATCTGTGGTTCTCTAAATATCTCAATTGCTTTCTCCAGGATTTGAACTCTCATTTCCCACAATTGAGCTGGAAAGCCCTACTGCTGGGCAGCATCTTTTCAAATAACTTTAAATTGGAGATGTAGAGGTAGCTAATCAAGAATGAGTAATCAGTGACATCTCTAATCTAGTCTTGGAGGCAAGCAGGGATGGAGCCTTCATAGCCATTCACATGATCTATTCTGATGCTTCAAAAATCAGTATTAGTACTGTGCCATATTATTCCCCTAAAATTTTCTTCTTTAGACTAAATTACTTATGCTGATCCAAACTCTTCATGTGTATCTATGTTCCCATTACTTTTCTCTTTACTGTCATAGTTTTGCTATATTTTCCCAAAGAATCCAGTAACCCAGATGCGAAATTGCACCTGAGACTTCCCAGTGCTCTGGGAGAATTATTTAATTTGTCTTGTTTCAACAACCCTCTTAACTTCCTTGAATGAGTTTTGCCTTTCTTCAATGGCATGACATTTTCACTTCTGTACAGTTTGCAGTTCACTTCAATTATCAGATTTTTTTGTGTGTTTTACTACACACTCTCCATTAACCCACCCTGTATTTTCCTAGTTTATTCCTCCTGCTCTGTTTGTAAATAAAATTTTCTACAACAAATTTCTCTTTGCACCTATTGAATAAAATTTCTCCTTTGTATTGTTTTCCTATTAAAATTTTAATTGTGTTTCCCAGGAAACTTATTGTACAAATAATATATATATATATATATATGTGCACATATATATATGTGTGTGTGTGCTCTATTCCTATGTCTTGATTTAAATGAAAGTACTGAACAAAACAGTATCGAGAATGGACTGGCAGAGTCCCATGCAGCATCCTTCTGCTTGAAAGAGAGCCATGGATTAATATTTGTTTTGGTACAATTATTCACCTGCTTTGTCACTCACCTTTCGTCTATGCCATATTTCACTAAACTGCTTGTGAAAATGTCCTCTTCAACTGTATTAAAAGTCATGTGACAGTTACAGATTCTTCTCAATTGTCAAGTAATGCTACTCTGTGACAGAAGCAAACTATTTTGAAGAAAATGTTTTTCAGAAATCCTTACTAATTGCCACTTTTTCTTCCATATGCTCAATTTTATTTAAAATATGTTCACCATCTTGTCATCATCTGTCTTCATACCTCTATTTCCTCTATAAGTTTGCAGATACTTAAGGACTCTAAAAGTAATTTGAATAATTTGCAAACTATTTAGAAAGAAACTAATGAGGACTGAACAAGTTAATAAAATATGTTTCTTTCAAAGTCTCCCTGACATTCTCTTTCCCAATTGTACTATGAGACTTTATGCCTTTGACACTGGTACTAAATTGTACTGCTCCACTGAATTGTAAATGACATATTAAAGACAAATGAAAAAATGTTGTTAACACTTGGGCCCACCGTCATCTGTAGTTAGTTTTCCATCCCTTCTGCACTAATATCTCTAAAGGATTAACTTCTTTTTATATGTTAACATATTCTGTTTCTCATGTTCTTTATTTTCTCTTGCAGGTCATATTTTAGTATTTCTGATTTACTGTCTATAAAATCTATTTTTTTTTTTGTACAAGTCTGACCTAATTTCCACTTTTATATCCTTCCCTTTCTGTAGCTGAAGTCACAGTTCAGCCATAGTCTCCATGCTTTTTTCTGCACTGGGATAGCTTGTACCTGCTGTGTCATTTATTTCCTTGAGGAAATGTCACCTCTTCTCTAAGACTTTTTCTTCTAGGACTCTTCTCCCTTGAGATCTTAACATAATAATTTCTGAATTATCTCTTAAAGAAAATTGCTTTTGTTTTTGTGTTCTCCTTCATTCCCTTTCTCTTAGGCACTTTTTCAGTTCACCGTCACTCTTACTGAAGCTGCATTTTGCCCTTTTTCCCCTGCAGGTAAGACTCAAACCCACAGGAACAGCCCTTCTAGCTGCTTTCTATATTCTTCTATCAAAGTATTGAGAGTGCATCCCAAAAATTAGGCAGATATTTTGATTTGTCATTTACCTTTTTAAAATATTTTTTTAGTGCCCAAAAAAACCCCAATAAATAAACCCAAATAACCTTTCAAACGATGCTTATGGGAAACTGGTCTGTATGTAGGTCCATCTGAATAGTGTTCTTTCCCTGTTTTTCATGATGCAGAAGGTTTAACTCTTAGTTTTTATCCCTCATATAAACGGTTTGCATCTTTAATATGTGAGAGAATGCTGCATCTCTTATTCATTACCTAGCCAGCCCTTCTTGAACAATCTATTAATATTCCAAAAACTGCTGCATATGCCATCATCTGTTATACCAATTAAATCAGAGTTTTCCTCTGCTTGTTTATTCCCCATACTCCTTGCAGTGCTGCACAGACAGCTGAGATGTTTGGCAAATAAATTAGTGTTCTTGAGTGACATATAGCCCAAATCCAATCCACCAGATGCCATTATTACATAAGATGTAATCATACATAGCATGGGGGAATTGCAGCATTGCAGGCTGCATAACTGCATAAGGGAGGAAATGCTGCTGCTGTTACATTCAGGATTTCCTGTGAGGCTTTTTCAGTAGAGAAGTTTCAACAGATTGACTCTGTTGTCTTGGAAAGGTAGCCCAAGGTGATGAGTCCACTTGAAGTAAGATGGTGATTTGCTGGAATCAAGAATCTTGGGGTTTTCTCCATGCCTTTCCCTAGATAAAATTAAAGAACTTCTGCTTAACAGTGAACTGCAGACAGATGTTCCGTCTCTCTTCCTGAAGTGCCTCCCATACTAGAGCTATTTTTTCTGGTTCAGTTCACCACTCAATTCCTCTTCAATAACATATTTTGGCTTGTGTTCATGTCCTATTTGCTGCAGTAGGAGTCGAGCATGTGCTTAGAGTTAATCAGATAGACAGATATCTGACTGAATAAATAGGGTTTGCAGTCTTGTGTCAGTCATGTGCTATTCAGAAACCTGTCTGGTTTAAATTATTCATTTTGTTTTCCAAAATTTCTCTGTTGACTCCTCCTATGAGGGAAAAAGCCTGTTTCACAGCCTGCACACAGTGACCTCTTCTTACTAAAAGGTTTCTGTCTAACCATTTCCACGCTTGGCCACAGTGTCCTCGCCTACAGTGACCAGAAGCCTGTGATGCACAGGACACTCTTGTGAAGCATGACAGTGCTTGACCCCACAGCATGTCCTCACTCTCCCACACTGCCCTCTCTCTCTGGTTGCTGCTTTCTGTAGTCACACCTATATACCTTATCTCTACCAACACACTCAAGTGAGCGTGTACCTTACAATTTTGAGGCATGTGTTTTTATGTCTCAGTGCTGTTGCTTGGTGTACAGATAATTGAAACTGACCTGTTTAGATGGTGACTAAACCACTAAAAATCTTTGCCTATTTGGGAATAACAACAAAACCAAAAGTGTGCTTGCTCCAAAATTACTCTCCAATAGAAATTAATTTCCATAGCAACATGTGTGCCATGTGGATTAAGAGTGTTTTTTTTATTTAACCTCCAAATTCATTAAATCCCCTATGTCAAGAATTTAAACCAGAGCTGTAAATCAACACAGTCATGTGATTCTGCAAACTTTTATCTCCATGGGATAGCAGTTACACATAATTAAACAACTTTTTTCAAATTTACCATTTTGTGATGCCACTTATTAAGTCCAATATATGGAAAACACGCTGCAATGGAACAAATGCTTGTTTATGTAAAAAGCTGCAAAGATTCAGCCAGGTTGTTTATTGTACAGCTTGGGGCACAGTTAGGTATTCAGCACTGTTTCAGTGAAAGTAAAAATCATAGGAAATGATCCCCAACACAATGTTCTTGCTTTTGTTTTCTTTTTTTTTTTTTTTGGTGTTTCGTTTCTTTGGTTGGTTTTAGTTTTGCTGTTGAGAGACTGACATTGTACTACACAATACAGAATTCAAATCCAGTAATATCCATGCATGTGGAGGCTTTCTGAATGTGGAGAATGTAATACGCACTATCTGTACATAGTTTGGAATTATTTTTATTAAGAATTCTCAATGCCATCTTTTCAGATAGCCACAGATTGCTGAAACTGCATTGCAAATGCATTGTGGTGTGCATTCTTCCTCACTTTGTCCTCAATGACATAGTACTTGTTCAGTGTGAACAGAGTGGTGGCTGCAGAATTGATAAGGACTTGATGCTCATCCAGGACTGGATGACTTCTTCAACACTACTGCACAAAATGACAGGAGGAAATAAAGAGCTCATCTGTGTTTGGAAGCACACCAGAGGATGCTGTCTTGCCATACATGATGGGAAAAATAATTCACTGAATTTTACTGCATTTGAAATACTGAAGAAACTCAACATATTTATCATTTTATAAGTTGAATTTAAATTCCTGAAATAAGATTGAATATTTTAATGAAAGTAAACATCTTCATCTATATATCAATTTGCCAATCAGCAGATCATCATTTTGTCATCCTTGGAAGATGATGGCAGAGAAACTAAGGTGTGGTCTCAGGTTATTAATTTCAGTGGAGCAACTTTCACAGAATATCACAGGTAATTAAATATCACAGAATATGCTGAGTTGGGAGGGACTCACAAGGGTCATTGACTCCATTAATATCATTTCCCTGAGAAGGTCTGGGTTGCTATTTAATGTATTACATCAAAGTGCTGAATACACAATGCATTATCTTTATTTTTAATGGAACTTCCAACATCAAAAAAGGTAATGATCAGTGTAAAATAGATTGGTACTGTGTGTGCTGTACAAAAATACTGGTGGTGTTAAGTCTATCCTCCACCCTCTGTGGCATAGGTGTAATTGCTGTTCAGACTAACGAGATGACATCCAAACACTTCCTATTAATTTGCAGAACACATTTTTCTTAGAAGCCATATTTTTATATCTACCCTCTTTACAGGGTCCAATGGAAGTCCCTATATTCAGTGTAGTGTCACAAATAGCAGGCTTTTTTGTTATATACCTTTATGTATTTAAAAACCTTTAAAATTAAATGTGAATTGTCAAAAACAAAGAAAAATATAATCTGTTAGCATTTCTTGAGAAATTTTCAGTGAATGGCCCCATGAAGTTTCCCGGCTTGTGCTGTGCTGTAAAGAGTGCAGGCTGCAAACAGGATTTTCTCTCCCACACAGTATGTAATATTTACAGTTAGCAGCTCCAGACACACATTCATGTACACATTTTGTGCATTGTAGAAGAGAAGTATTTCTATGAAGATAACCAACCTTTTCCTCTGGTGATGTCAAATTTGCAAGAAATTTAAAAAAAACAACTTCTAACTTCTATTATTTTTATTACGTAATGTTTTCAGTGCTGTTATGTATAATTCTTCATTGAACAAAGATGACACAAGAACAAACATTCAGATAGAAAGCTTCTTGGTGCAATGCATATTAAAATGCAAAATAGAGATACATTTTCTGGTTTAATCTGCATGAAGTTAAGCTAACAAAGAGCTAGAGTTAAAGAAAAAAATGTATTTCTGGTAAAACAAAAATATCAGTAAATCTTTGAGAATGTTGGCTCAAGACTGCAGCAAAATCTGTTACCTGACTGCAAATTTGGTCTTTTTTTATATATAGAATAAAAACTTCACTAAACCTCATGGAAAGAAAAAAATATTTTCCTTCTTCCCTACTAAGGAGGACCATCTCAGCAAAAAATATAAATATAAAAGTTAATATAATTGATATTTGTTTTTTTCTAGCATTCCTAACTAGGTTCAGTTGGAAAACGCACTTTATTTTACTGGCAGTTCTGATATATGTTGATACAAACTGGCAGGTGAAGGAAAGGAGAGACAAGGAACACTGGCAAATCTTTGTAAGAACTCCTCTCAGTCTTGGTCCCTTGAGTCGAATACTATTGCAGTATAGACTTTTCTAAATCTGTGACACTTTCCAATTCAGAACACACACACACACACAGAAACACACACAGAGGAAGAACCAGGTTTGACTATATTATAATATCCTTTTCCCCTTCCCGGTGCTTGTTCCCATACCAGCACAGATTTTAATCCAGATCCTTCTTTTTCCTTCCCATGATCTATGCATCTTCCATGGTGTCCATGACTGTTTCCTATAAAATTCTTGCTGCAGCAGACCTCTTTTTAGTTTATCTTCCACCAGATCAGCCTGTTCTTATAATGTCTTTCTGTTCTATTAGCCCAGATTCCCTTGAATTGAGGTTCTGTTGTAAAGAATAAAAATTTAATCATAAGTCGGATGTGATATTTTAATTTATGGCAGCAATTTATTTAAGGGGTTTATCACATATAAAAAAATGTTTTGGACCCAGCCTGTTGGAATGCAGAAATTACGAGCATAAATAATGATTTCCAGTGCTTAAAGGAGCTTACAAATTGGGAATTAAAAATGAATGCAAACTCCGTGGTCATATTTTAAACTCTTAATATATTTGCAAATATTTACATTATTTCCAGAAAGTTTTTATTTCCCTTCATGAAATTATCAAAATCACGTAATCTATTTTGTCACGTAATCTATTTTTTGCCATGTAAATGGCACAAACCTTGTGTCTCTAGGAGTTCAGCAAATGTATTAGATATTTATTTCTGTACAAACTACTCTTTTATGTCTTTATAAACTACTCTTGGCATTGTTTTTACAGCCAGAATAAAACTTCCCCTCCCTTCTCTTAGATCCTTTTAACATCTTGTGGTATAGTGGACACCACAAGTCCATTTTTAATCAGTAATTTAGCTCAGGTATCAAAATGTTCCACTTAATCACAGTAATAGTTTGTCTTTGTTGAATAATGTTACTGGCACATCCTCTGCCACACAGTTTGCTTCAGTTGATGAAAAATGGTTTGAATCTTACATGTTTGGGTGAGCACAGAAAGAAATTTAACACTATATGTGTAATATATTGAGGCACAAAAATAGTGAAACTTCTTTGTCTTGAAGGTTAAATACACGTTTAAGACTGAGAAGACATCATAGTTATTAAAACTCATGTTCTACTTGACAGCAAAAAAAAAAGCCCTTGTTTTTAGTTATAAATTCACAGCTTTTTAATATATTGAATGGGACAAGAGAAGTTACAAATGGCTAGGAAAATTATTTCAATGTCTGAAATGGCTTATCTGTCATTCAAACCAATACGAGAGAATTTATCTTTATCTTTCTGCTTTAAGTACTCCATATTATATGTAGTCATGACATCATAAACATTTTTTAGAAAAGGAGCTTTGGAGTTTCAACTACTCTTTTTCTCTAGCTGCAAGGCAGAATGAACATTACCTTTTGTTTCTGGTAGCTGTTTGCCTAACCTGCTTTTAAAATTTGCAGTGCTTATGACTCCATGTGACCCATAGCTTATTTACTCAAATATTCTTTCCCTGGCACAATTAGAAAGGTTTCTCTTGTGTTTTTCTCTGCCACTTCAGGCTACATTCACACTGAACAGTGAAAACTAATAATTTTCTTCTTGTTTGCAGCAGATTTTTATCTTTGCTGGTATCTTTGCTCAAGGAGTCTCCTTCTCTTGCTTTGTTTTACCTGCTCCTTCCTTCAGTCATTCTTTGTCCATAGGTCATATTTAGAAGCTCCTGATCATTCTTGTTGCTCTTTCCTAGGCAGTCTCCAAATGGTGAATGCTTTTAAAGTGCAGAATGTGGTTCTCAAGCTGAGACCTTACCAATACTAAACCAAGTGAAGGGTTATTGCTCCATGTAATAGTAAATTGCACTTCTCTTTGCACTCTGAAATGATATTTGCCTTTCCTGCTGGGTCATTATTGATGTGTTTAACTTGCGGTCAGAAATTACAAGATATTTGCCTTTGAAATGTTTGCTTTCTTATTTATTTTTCCAGTTTGGTTTGTGTTGCTGACTACACCCGCAAAGACACTTTAATTGCACTTAGCAAATAACCTAGTATTCAGGTTAACTTTTTCATTTTCTCTTAAGCAAATTATCCTCTAATATATCTCTCATGTTTTCCGGGATCATGTCATTTGGTAAATCAATAAGCATAATATTTATTCTTTAGGATGTTAATGAAAATCTTGAAGATGCTGAAATGAACAGAATTCCTGTTCACACTCAATTGATCTGTCCTTCAATTTTGTTAGAGAATTATGTATGACACTTTTTTCAGCATAATTACAAAACCTGTTTTGTATCCTTTCTGTAGTTATGGGGCTAGTGCATATTATCCTAGCTTGATATTGAAATAATACAGATTGTACCAAAGGTATTAAAGGGAAAATATACAACATTCCTGTTAGTCCTTCTACAAAGGCAGTTTTCCTGTTGATGACAAAAAGACATCAGGTTTATCTGAAGCAATTTCTTTATGACATCTGTCTTCATTTTTAATCCTCCAGTTTTATTTTAGTTAGTGACAGTCATTCTCTTTCATTGTCTGTATCTTTCTCTGGGTTGAAGTAAATTGACTGATTTGTAGTTCTTATCTCCTTTTGTCCTAACCTCTGATTTTCTTTTTTGCAATTGCATAGTGCCCTTTGTTAGCTGCTTGTTACTCATCTTTCTTCCATTATTTTGATAGTAACTTTGAAGAGCCCTGAGATTTATTCACTCATCCTTTAATTTTCTCGATATTGCACCCAGCCAGTCTGAAACACTTTGCTTCCATCTGAAATCTCCAACCTATGTTGAAATCTCCAACCTAAGCCAAGAATTCTTTGTAAGGTACTGCCTAAAATTTATTTCAAAGATTCTATTTTGCTTGACACTATTTTAATGGATTTTCTTCTGTGTCGGGTGATCTTTTCCTTAGGTTATATAACTATCTCTTGATATCCTAGATGTCATCTGTGATATCTAATTTGTCATCAAGTTTGTCCCTTGCCCTGTTTGATTTGTCTCTGTATGCACACAGCTTTCATCTACAGGCTTTATGTAACCTACTCTACTTTGCACTTTCTGTATACTTCCTTGAGTTTGAAATCATGGACAAGATCTGATTCTGACTACACATCCCAATTCTTCCCTGTAGTAGCATACATTTCCTTTAATTCCTGGTTTGGTCCTTTGAGGAATAGCTGGCCTTGCTTTTGTCATTAGACTTACCTAACGAGTTATTGACATTTATTTTGCAATAAATGTTCTGTTCTTTCTATCTGTAATGACTGGGAGCTCTGCTGGTTTTTTCATTTGTCCTAAAATACTGTAATTAGTGGAGAGGCTTCAGTCTGGAACAGTCTCTCATTTACTTGCTTTATTCATCTCTTAGGACCTTGAGTGACACTCTGTATCTGGTTCTGCCTATTCTACAAGTGCGACTAAAACTTCTCTCTCATTGGTATGTGTGCTTTGTAGGGTGATTCTCCTGGTTATTAATGAAAACTCCAATTTTTACAATCTTATAGTCATGGCAACACGCCTTTCTCATGCATTCTCATTACTCTTATAATTCCTGCACTCTCTAATTCAATAGAGACCTTTCTTGTCATATATTTCCTCCCTTCTTGGCCTCTCCATCTCCTGTGGAGATGTCATGATCTTTTGTGTTACACTGTGTGAGTAAACTCATGAATTTGCTACTATGTCAATCAGATATAATTTTCAGAATCTGATATTTTCTAGTCTTTCTAGTCCCTCTCCTTCACCTTCTATTTATTTTTATATGTCTACACATTTATAAGATCTTTGGCAGATAGACACACAATCTGTTTGATTCGGCCATGAAACTTTTACAAATGATCTAAGATCTTATCCCTACTTCAAATAATCTGTGCTGGATCAACATCAACCAAGCTAATATCTCTTTTAAAAGTGACATGTTGGTAGAGAATTCAGGCTTGCCAGCTTGGTTAATGTAATGACATCACTGTGATACTCTGATATGAAATTCATTGCATAACTTTATGTGATACACTGTTCTGAAAGTGAACTTGACTTATGGTGAACTCCACAAACTTAATTGACTATCTTCTCGTGGGTCAGGCAAGGATTTGAACTATTTAAATATAGAATCAGTCTGAAATTTCACAAAATCTATGGGCAGGATAACAAGCACCAGTCATCTTAACTTCTTAGCAATTATAAGTAAAACAAAGGCCAGAATTTATTTGCTGGGCAGTAAATACAGAAGAAGCATCTTTAAAAAAGTCCTTGAACACAAAATACCTTTCCTCACTGTGAATCAAAACTAATTAGTTTTTTAAACTGTCAGTTTGATTAAGAACAATGTCATTTGTTCCCATGAGCTTCTGTAATATTTTTTTTCTTTCTCTCTAGGCCTAACAATGTTAATGTTTTACTTATTGTTTCTTAATTTTACTCTAATTTTTGTGACACTGAGTAATCATCCAAATTCTATCTGCTACTGTGCCGGAGCCTCCTGGGTAATAACAGTGCCCATGCTTGATAAGTGGCTGCCAGATAAAGCTCAAGTTGGTTCAGGAGAAGCTGTGCCAACTGTAATACAAAAAGTAATGAATAAAGACAGCAAAAGAATATAAAAATTACTTTAACTTTTGGTTATTGAAACTGTGCATGTTCAAGTAAATCAAATGTTTCAAGAGGCAATGCATACTAATTTTATTTGCAATTAAATGAGACAGCAACTGAAAGAATTATATTTTTCTATATATCAAGCATTCTGTTGGGACCTTTAGTGATTAAGTCTTTTTACATATAGCAACTTTTCTACTTATAAGAGATGAGTTGGTTATAAAAACTCATTTCTTACTGAAAGAAAATATATATCATTATAACAGAACACAAAGGCAATAAATAAAGATGTGGAGATGTAATTGCAGTGTCTACGTACTATTTTTTCAGAGTGTGGTGGTTAATCGGAAAGAACTGTGGTTCAGGAAGAAGATTAGAATACTTTTTATAAAAAAATGTGCTTTAGAGGGAGGAGGGATATGAAGGGGGGCAGTGAATTGCATTCTTTTCATGGGCAGAAAATGATCTAATTCACAGGAACTTGTGAATCCCTCTTTTTGACAGCTTTGCATAGACTTAGTGAGAAATAAGAAGCTTAAGAATGCTTCCTAATTCAATATATTTGCCTCTATTAGAGAAGATGCATGAACTCGAGATATTAGCTTGGTTGATGTTGATCCAGCACAGATTATTTGAAGTAGGGATAAGATCTTAGATCATTTGTAAAAGTTTCATGGCCGAATCAAACAGATTGTGTGTCTATCTGCCAAAGATCTTATAAATGTGTAGACATATAAAAATAAATAGAAGGTGAAGGAGAGGGACTAGAAAGACTAGAAAATATCAGATTCTGAAAATTATATCTGATTGACATAGTAGCAAATTCATGAGTTTACTCACACAGTGTAACACAAAAGATCATGACATCTCCACAGGAGATGGAGAGGCCAAGAAGGGAGGAAATATATGACATTAATCCTCCTGTGCATGAAGGTCACTTAGTTCAGGACATCTGGACATGTGCCTCAGGACATGTTTCCTGTTTAGAAAGACTTGAGAATAGGTAGCAAAAAGAAGGCATGGAGAATGATAGCTATGACAGAAAAAGCTACTTTTGAAAGGTTTACATAAGACTTTTACATTGCTCTTCAAACACAGGAGGACAAACTGGTCAGGGTTAATCAGTTGTCCTTTCAACAGCTGCCCTGTGGTCGTATCAGTAAAGAAGGCGAAGACAGAGGGAAGTTTCTGCTATAAAGCAGTGTTACAATTCATTCACAGAAAGACAAAACTAATTCAAGAATAACAAAGTTTGCCATGTGAAGGCTTCCCTGGCGTTAATCTATGTTCTTAGCCATTTGTTTTGAAGATGTGTTGTAATATTTTCTCAATTGAATTTTTAAATCATTTGAGTTTTTAAATCAGGTGAAGCTTCTGCACTGGTATGGATCAGGTCCAGATCTATCTTTTTGAGAGTGTGGAAAAGTTCCAGAGATAGCATCTGCTTAACCTTTCACATGCTTTTGTGGAAAATGATGAATTTTTTTTTTTTTTCCATCACTCAGTGTGCTGAGTATTATATGTATTCTAAATTTAGGTCTCCTAATCCTACTTTTCTACAAATCAGCCAGTCTGACATGTATATTAGTAGGTAGTTGGGGCAAGTGTTATATTGAACACACCAATAAAATGCAGTGAAGCATGTGACAGTAGTCACAAATGTCCATCATTAGCTGCTTTATTACTGTATTGAAGCAATCAACTTGTTTGCCTGCAAGGATAAAATCTCATCTAGGCTTAACAGAGATTTTATTTAAATGACTCTGGGGTCAAGTGTCTGTCATGATAGAGTTCAGCAGCTCTATGAAGCCATCTAGTTTCCATCAATCAGTTTGACAGTACTCATCTCCCTCCATTACTACTTTTCCCTTATAGTCTCTGCACATATATTATTAAATGTTGTCTTTACTCTCCTCTCCCCTGTTAATTACTTTTCTTATATTTTCAAAATGGTAGTGTGCTGAATTTTGTGTCTGCCTTCTCTTGCACTGAGTTCCCTAAGAACAAATCCTGTCAAAAGTGCAGGATGAAGGAGACTGTCACATTTGTCTGTAACCACTTTTGCTTGCAGATTTTGTTATTACAGTTATGGAAACTTTCGTAGGTCATGTACTTGTAAGACCACTGAGCCCTACTGTCTTCTGCACATCCTTTGTACCATTTAGGCCAACTTAAGGATGGTAAAAGGGGCCCTCAGAGGACACCTTTGATTGGTGAGGGCCCCCTCTGTGTGCATGTTCATGCTCATGACACATCCTGGTGGTTTATGTTTGTGCAAAAGTATCTTTCAAGCCTTTGGAACTAAGGTACAAATTGAAGTGTACATCAGACTATCTTCTGTCCTTCTCATTAAAGACAGTTTTCACAGTGGTAAGGGGTTACCAGCTGGAGTCCCTACAATCAATATTAAATCTATTTATAAATATATTTTCAAATTGTCTTGAAAAGCAAAAGAAAGATGACCTCATTTGTAGATAATATAACAATTTTTCAAATAGTCCATCTGAAGCAGATAATGAAGAGAAGCATAAGTTTCCTAGACCACTGCCTGATAAAACAGCAGGTGAAGTGTGATGATGAAAAATGCAAAGATGGTGGAAAACATCCTGTAGTAGCTTATCTACTTGTCTGTGAATATACACACACATTACATCCAAAGCATGGGATCTCAATTTTGCTTTCATTGTAATCAGTATTCTGTGCTAGTATTATTGCTATTAGGAAAAATATCAAATTGTTCTGATTTTTTTAAATCAATAATAGCTTTCAAATAACCAAATCCTTTCAGAGACTGATTATAACTTTTAACTGTTAAAAGAAAAAAAATATTGTGCTTGTGTGGCAAGACAAATATTATTTATTTTGACAGAATATTGAGTTTTGTTTTTCTTGACCTTACAGATGGAATAAAACTGATGCTATCTAATTTACTGCTAACCAGTGGTGACATAATACACATCTCCCTATATTGATTTTTTCTGTAAACTTTCAGGATGCTGAATGTTGCATTTCTTCTCTTGCTTTGCATTATTTGAACAAATGGAAATATTTTATTTAACTGAAAATTAGCAAAGGTCAGGTGGTTGTTTCCTCTCGGCTGCATTCTCCTGAAGGCAAAGCTACTTAAAGTCACTGAGTTTGAATACTCTCTCAACTCAGGACAACTGAAATTAAGTTGTTTATTTGCATTTAGCAGAAATTGAATAAACTAGAACGGAAGTTCAGTTTCAACTGATTGACTACTGCTCTGCTGTCTGCTTTGGATCACACTCTCAAGGAAACTGCTGAATATTCTTCTCATAGTAGGCAAGGCCTAAGTTATGTAAGGCATCCTGTCATAATATGTTTTTAAAGTAATTTAAATAGTCACACCCTTTTCTCTGAACAAGATCTAGCTCTTGCAGCACCTCAGGTACAATCTGCTCTCCACAAAGTCTAGAGGTACCAGACGGATGGCTGAGTATCAGGAACTTGGTGGTGCAGCTCTGACATACATTCCCAGTGGAATGTATTCCTGCTGCTCTTCACATACATTTTTTTACTTCATTTGTTTTACAATACATGATAAAATTTACTCTGCTGACAAGCAAATGTATTTGAATGATTTGTATTTAGGATGAAATCTCTCCTTCTGTTTCTGTCAGATCTCATAAGACAGGGTTGTCAGAGTGTGGTAAACTGGAACTTGACAGTTTGCTATTGGATGTCATTAAGTTATATTCTGCTAAGTAAACCTCCTGTCTCTCAGTATAGAATACTCCCTCATTTTCTATCTAATGGTATGTTAATAATGCAAGAAGATTTTTATGATCTCATTTATATAATTTCAATAATTTGTATTGGTGGTACCATTTTTCCCTAATATTCTACCAAAGCTTAGCATTTGTTGGTCCCAGTCTCTCATTTGTTCTCGGTCTGTTGCACTTTCTTTGTTCTATGGGAACCTTCTTCATTAATCTTCTAAATGTACCATGTGTTGTGCTGTGCTGCTTCTTTAAAACTTCAGTGACACTCCAAGAATCATGAGAGGAAAAGAGAAAAGAGTTGTAGAGATACAGGAAGAGGGTAAGTCGATATTCATAAAAATATCTTTGCAAGAATGAAAAGAACTTTTTGCTGTGATTCTGCGTTTTAATTTTTACTGGTGTCTCTCCATAATATTTACCGGTTAAACAAACACCTCTTAAAAGTTGGAAATAGGCATTGGAAAATACAGACTCTCAAAGGAATGGTTTCCATTCAATTAGGTGCTAGGAAGCAAAAAATCTCTCTGCAAATCTCTGTGGTGAATCAGTGTTAGACCATGGCCAGCAATACCTCTGATAATCTTGAATGCAATGATTAATGTACAACTCAAGAAGTGACGTTTTATGTCACAAGATGAGTCATTTTAGTATATCAGTGCCTTTTTTGGCTCAAATGCTGGTGATTGATTCCATTCTCCAGAAATGCTTCCAGCTATCACGGATGAATGCATGGTTCTCTCAGGAGAAATTCTGAAAAAAATCTAAATAAAATATCCAGCTGAAAAAAGGGAACCACTATTTCAGGTGGGACAATCATAGTGTCTTTAAAGAAAAAGTGGTCATCTTGACCACTGGTTTCTTGTGCCATGAGCTACATAGTCAGAAATTATGGGTTTCATTGAGATTGCAGTACACATAGTATTTTACAAATCTGAATTATAACAATCTGAGGGGGTAGTAGTATGTAAGAGAACATGGTCGTGTGTATGCAATGTAGAATGTGGAAAAGTAGAAATTAGAAATTAAAAAAAAGGTTGTCATAATTGCAGTGAAAGTAAGTTGTCATTGTGTCCATGCTGGATTCACATGAGAAAATTACCTTTGTAAGGAGATGTCTTGCCCAGAGGAAATGCAGATGATGTTATAGTTAAAGAAACACACAAAGTGCACAATACCAGTTTACAATCTTGGTAATCAGGATACTGTTATTACTACTGCCCTACAAGCTGCAGCATAACATCTGAGAGATACAATGAAGGGTGTTGGTGAGATCCACAATGAGCAGTGCATAAGACTGGCCATTCAAATGAATTTTCAGATATTTTAAACATCCTAAAGGTGATGAATGAATGTAAGTGTGCTGTTCTGTTACCAGAACCCACAGCCAGTAAATATTTCTATGGCATTAGTCAAAGATCTACACTAAATGAATTGGGAAAGAGGTCTAAGTGATATGGTTTAAGTTTGATAATGAAATACAATCATTCCTTGGGTTTGACCAGAGCCACCACACAGCTAAACCATACAGAATTCAAATTTCTAAGATAGAAAAGATTATGAGCTTGCTGGAGAAGGAAGATTAATTTGATAAGGACCTGACCTCCCTGTATACATTTCCATCACTTACCAATTCCTTGTGTGTTGTATAAACCCACGTCTTCTACATTTCAGTATTTGTGTTAGGAGATTGTGCGGTCTATTCTGTGTAGATGGGAGGATGTAAGGAGAATGATTTACTTCATGTGCTGCAACACTGTGATGTTGTCCACACATATTTGTATATCTATGACTTTCTTGTTCAGCATAAGCTAAAAAAACCCATCCACTAACAAATTATGAGAAAAAGGAGTTGTATGAAGCATCAGAATTGTTCATGTATTTAACTATCCATATATTGTAAGAAATGGTGTTATATACACAAATAACAATATAAACACATATAATATATACAAACACACACATAAATAACAAACATAACATGTAGTATGTCAAGTCCATCTGGTTCTCTTTGTCTTATATGGACATTTGTAACAAGTGTTGAAAATATAGGCATATGTTCATCTTCAAGTGAACAGCTGATGTACCTTACAAACAGAGAGACTCGAGAAAAGCACTGGGAGCTGGAGAAAAAGTGTGGAAAAGGAGCTGGAAAGTGTGAAAAAGCATAAGGCCTGTGCTTGCAGTATGACACAACATCCCAGTTAGAGAAATTTCTTTCAAAATCCTGTTATGAGTAGAGAAAAAAAAATTACTGTCTAGCCATTTAAGCAGATAGATTCTGGATTCAAAAGAAGTGGAATAATATTTATGACGTTCTTTATGACACGCTCTGCAAATGCAGTCACCTGATTCCCACTCTGTTCCTCAGCCTACTGCGTCGTGTCTCTCCAACAGGAATTCATAAAAGATTTCCTGAATGGCGCAAAAAGTCTCTGGTCACTTCCACACAGGGTAGTTTCATTTTGTCTCCCTTTCTTCTTCTGTGCACTCCAGACCAGTAGCATCCCGATAGGCAAAAAACTGGCTCTGCCATAGGGATAGGAACACAACTCAGTGACAGGGAACGTCAGAAAGGAGGAGAAATATATCCTGAGCACAGTCCTGTGAAGACTTTTGGGCGATGTGCAGGCCAATATGCATGCAGGAGGCCTGCTGAATTATAGGGAGGGAGAAAAAGTGTTGAACAATGTACCAAGAAACAGTAAATGTTTTCACATTCCCTAAAGTCCAAGTGTGGGGTCATGCCTTAACAAGCAGATTTAGTGGATACAGGGAAGAAATATAATGACATATCGGTAAATAGTGTTGAGGACTTCCCTAGGGCTGTTTTAGCATTGAGTGCTGTCAACTCAGTCACATTTCCTGCAGTTAGGTTTGGCTGGGAGGTTAAGTTTCAAACTCCAACACCTACATGAGTATGTGCTCAGCTGGGACTGTGCAGAAGGCCTTGATATACACATGGTATTGAGACAGCTGGAGAGACACCAGTGTGATTTCAAGAGCCAAGACCTGAGGTCTGACTGAGTCAGCTGTGTAGTACTTGCTGGGTTTGGGATAATTCAGCGAGCACTGGATATGTACTGATACTCTTGATTTCCTCTCATAATCACATCATGCCCTGCCTCAAAATCCCAAACTCCCAGACCTCATGGTATGTCCCAAGATTACACAGAGAGGGTCAGTGCACTGTTTTAGGTTTTATATGTTAAAAGTGTTAACTTTTCCAGCGTACACAACGATATATGTTCATGCAGGTGGAAGGTAGATCCCACATCTCCTGAAGCCATTGCAGTGTTGGCTCTTAGACAGGCTTGCAGGTCTGGTCAGGTGGCCACCACAACCATAGATGAATGACAGTTATGGTTTAAAATAGTCACATTCCAGACAGTTATGACATCCTTTCTCAGATCAGCTGATATAAAAAAGAATCCTAACAGTCCTGCTTCAAATTACACCTACTGTATAATATAATATTGAAGATACCTGTCAATATTGGCAGAAGGAGAAAAAATATTACATGTCCTTTCTCTTTTAAAACATATAATCGTAGAGTTAAGGTTAATATAAATCAGGAGTCCTTATAAGCCACACTATGGGGACATGGTAAGCAATGTATGAATTAGGTATCTGAGCCCATCTTGCCTAAGTCCCCATGAAGATTATGTTTTCATAAGTTTTCCTGCCTTGGTTTTGGCTGACTTCTTTGTTTTCAATTTTACTTTGGTGTGAGTCAGATGTGGGTTCAAGGTCACTAAGATAATATATGTTTTTTGGCAGAGGAAATGTCAGGGAGGTACGGTCAGTTCAGAAGCAGACAACACACCTGACAACTAGCTGCCTTACACTGCTTCCACATCAAGGCATCCTGACTTGCTGCTTACCATTCCAGGCAATAAATCTTCTTACTGTATGAAATCTTCATGCTTACAAGAGGTGAGTGTTACAGAACACTTAGCACAAACTGGTATTTCATAAGGACATGATAAGCTAACATATTAGGGGAGCAACCCTGTGATTCTAATCACAAATATGACTAGCTGTCTAAAATGTTTCCTCAAGGATACTTCAAAATGTTTGCTTACAGCATTATATGACTGGATGTATTTTTCTTCAGCACATGACAATCAGTAACACTCAGAATAAGGAAACATCCCATTCCCCATCAGTCTAGTCTTTTCTACCTTCCTGTCTGCTTCTGTGTGATGTTTGGTTCACCCTGCAGCTATGTGTGAGCCTTTTATTGTCTGCAGTGTCTTCCATTTCAGAACCTGGGTATTCACTATCCGTTTCCTTTCTGTCCTGCTCTTTTTCTGAATTAAGTTGAAGCTTAGCCTCATTCTTCCTACTGGACTAAGACTTTTACAGTAACAACCTCATGACTGTGTGGCAGTGCCACTGGAGACAGGTAGCTGCTTTTTATATTAATCATTTCCCATTCTTTATTGAAACACTGTTATGACAAAAGATTTACCTTGTGTCATAGTTTTTCTGATTATTCTTTTCCACAGCATTTGCATCTGTACACACTGCTACAAATTTTTACTTAAACTGCACACTCAGGAGTTACCGACTCAGTTTTTTGTTGAACAACATTTAAGTTACTGAGTTGCAAGTTATGGGTGCTATGAGTTATTTCATCAATGTCAAACAGGTCATGGCTGAAACATTTTCTAAAATCGTTCTTTAAAGTAGCCTTTAATCAGATGGGCTTTTTCTAGAATGCAGTAGATATTCTGGATTCCTAATAATTACAGCGTATTAAATCCCAACAGTACACTTCCAGCTGAATTCTGTCAACCATGATGCTTATATGGGAAAGTGCCTCATGTCACATAATAAGGAGAATATATCTTCCTGAAAAGTAGAGTTTCATCAACCCTCTCTGTAGCTTTGTGCCCTCTGATGCCCATGTTACAGTTCAGAATTTGTTTTTTTCAAGTAGGAAATGAAGGCTATCCGTGCATATAGTCTAAACTTCAGGAAATATCCTCCCAAATATCGTATCAATATTTTACTGTGTTTATTTCCCTCTCTCCTCCAAATAGCATTTTGCCAATGCATGAGGTGTTTGCAACCCTGGTTTTTACAATCATTCTGAGGTCTTCATACTACAAAATCTTTTTTTTTTTTCATTCCTACCACATTTTTGTTAACATACTATATATAATTAAAAATATTGTTTGAGTAATAGCATCAGTTAGAGCAAAACAGTGATTAACTTCTCTCTCAGGTCAATAAACTTGACCAAAATCCATCTGCCAATTAGGTATGTGTGTGAAGTGTGTTAGGTTTTAGAAGAGCCCAGCCAGAACTGGGGGAGTACTCAGTTTCCTTATGAAAAATACAGCAAAGGTGTGGTTTTATTAAGAGTTTTGGAAGGTGAACCTGTTTCACATTTCAGCAGTAGAGAAACTTCTGAGTATTTAAATTCTTGGCTGCTGATGCTGAAAATGCAAGGGAAGATAAACATTGCAGTGGAAAATCTCCTTCCTAATTGAGGATATTTTGTGGCTTGAAACATTATAATGCTTGGAATTTTTTACTAAGCTGTCCTTATTTAGCCAGAATCCAGTTCAAAATGCCAGCTGTGCAAACACATCCTTTAGTTTATGGTGACTCATTACACAGGGGCAGTGTATGGACAGCTACCCTTGCCATTCTGTTCAGTTTAATTATGTGAGATTTGATGTAGAAAGGTTATTGTTGCAAATGAGGACACAGGGACAGCAGGAATCTTAAAACCATGAAAGAAATGTGTGCATATCCACATAACTTCTACAAATCATTTTGCTATTTGGGAAGAACATTTCCATAGTGTTTTGTATATGTATTGCCGGCTCTACCTAAGTGACAGTGTAATTTATGTTAACAGACAGTTGCAGCCATAGGATTGCAATGTACAGCACGCAACTTTGTGTTAAACTTGCATTAAAAAATGGCTTAAATTGTGGATTGTCAAGGTAAGCACAAGAGACATAGCAATATCTTTTTAAGAGACGACTAACAGAGTAGGCAAGGCATGCCTATAGTGTCAGTCAGACTAATTACAAGAATTGACTGCAGGCTTTGCCATGCCTAAGTAGAACAATTAAGCCTCTGAGCATGCTTTTGGCAACAGACAATTCAGATAATTCCTAATGCTTGAGTTGGAGACAAAAATTTCTCTGTTCTACCTGATTGGTTCAGCAATGGTATACAAAGACTCGGAAAGAAATGTCAGGAGGGCTTAGCCCTTCCTGAAGAAAACTCAACATGCTGGTCTGCTTTTGAACCTTTTTTAGGAGATGTTTTCACTAGATCACCCAAGGATGATTGTTGTCCAGGTTACTTTCAGCTCCTGGCCAGTTAAATAAGAATTCAACGGGCTCTTCTAATGTCATGTTGCTAAGGGTTAGGAGGAATCAGGCTTCGTTCTTTACTGCCTAGCACTCTCTAAAATAATTCACATCTGTGTGAAAGCTTTGATGAGGACTTCCCTCGAGAGATCAGTGTTTTATCCTCTATTTTTACATGTACTATGCTACATATTTACAGTAGGATGGCGAAGAATGGTGTCCTTTGGTTCTAATGTACAGGTAATTTAATGGTAAGGAGTAGGTAATTTTTACTGCAACGCATTTCTTTATACATGAGTAAGCATTCAGATGAAATGTCTATTAGCTTGAAATAATAAATTAATAGAAATGGAGTTGTAATTTTATGTTATTTTACTGAGCATCAGGAGATTTAAGTTCATTGCCCCATTCATGCCAAGAATGAATGGATCCATATGGGATTCCCTTGAGCATCCTATACCTTTTTAACCATTCAAAGTTTCTTTTGAATTACTTTGAGGAGTCTCTATTAGTAAGAAGCCAGTACATGGATGACTAATCAGACAACACATCAGAAAAAACTGAGTTTTTCAGCATGTCTCTTCCTCCGTAACTCAAATTGAGTGGTAAAATGGGGAAAAGATAAAATATAATATTCCAGTATACAGAGATGAAACAAAAAATCTTAGCCATGCTTTGTAATGAAATTCTTTACGTGTGCTTTAGATCACATCATTACTTCTGTTCACTGCTTTCCTTTTCCTCTATGCATCATCCTATTGTTACACTTTGTAAAAGCTGGTTCTTAATTAGGGCATACAAAGCTATGTAAGTCCTTTATTCATAATAAGTCAGTGTGTTCCCTTAATTATAGCTGATCCTACATCACTGCATGTAAAGAGGAACTGTTACACGTAGGGCAGTGCCAAGTCCTCAAGCCCAAGGAAATCTTTATATTGGATACTATTAGTTACTACTATACAAACTTTACACCATACTGGTGGAATAATCCAATTAAAGCCTTCTGTCTATCAGCTCCCTAAATTCCAGTATAAGCAGAAGTATGTACCTATTTTAGCTCAAAATTCAGGAAATGGTTGCTGTGATATACTTGAGACAACCCATTTAGTTAGAAGGCTGATACAAATCTAACAGCTTTTTAGACATTAAGGCTGTCTGTCCTTTCATTTAGGGTCAAATAAATCCCATTAAATTGCTAATCGGCCAGTCTAAGTAGTTGTGATAAAATCCCTGTGCTGATGCAAAAGAAATTATAGTCACAGAGTTATCTGAAACAAAGTCAATGCTGGTTAGTGGGCAAATGATTTCCCCTGGAATAAAACAACATGTTAAAGCAGTCCATTAAACACAGCATCACAATGCACAGAGAGAAAAAGAAAATTTCACAGACAGTGTAATTCTGCCATCTTCTAACTTCCGTGATTGTGTTAGCAATTAATCTCTAAACAAATGTTTGTCTGTTTATTTCCTAGATCTTCAAGCAGTCATCTGTTTCCTGTGCAGAGCAAAGACAACATGCAAGTACTTCCTAAAGTATACGAGGACATGGATGCCTTATATTGCAATAACACAAACAAAGATTTAAAAACCCAGCAGAAACACTAAGCAATCAATTAATTTTCATTTACATGGAATTGTAAAAACAAGTTAGAGTGCCAAGTGCTTACTCATCAAGCACTGAAGAGGTTTGCAATAGCCATAAAACAAATGTGGGACAACCAGTTAGACATGGTAGAATTGTTTCCACAAGACGGCAATTGCCAACTACTAGCATATTTAATATAATATTCATCAGATATTTATGAGTACTCGTGAAAGTTTCTTTCAGTTCAGATGTAAATGTGTTGCTACATATTTGTCACATTATTTTTCTTTATAGTTATTTCAGTTTTCTGCCTTGAATATATAAGAATAAAACCTTGAGTTTTTCTCTGCCCCTACAGACCTTTTTTCTTGCATTTGGTTTAGAGATCTTACCTGTTTTAAAATTTTCTTTCTTGCTTCTTATACAATGTTCAACTTACTTGCCATGTGGGTGTCACATGCTAATGGAGATGGTTGTGGAAATGTGATAATAAGTGTGGTTATCCTGTGAGCAGTGGAACTGATGAAGCCTGGCTTCCTACAGTTGGAATTATTGCTGTTTATGGAGCTGCTAAAGCCACATGAAGTTTTCATGCTGCTGGAAGGCTCATACTAGCTCTCTCTTATATGGCTCTTCAATGTCTATAATATATTCATATCGTGCTCTTTTTTTTGGTCAGGGCACTAATAGGGGCATTTATCCAGCTTATTTTCATGACACTTTTAGGTTGTTAATGCCTTTGGAACCACTGCCCATCTGTCAAATTGGCTGGAAGTGTCCAAAAGATGTTAAATGGAAAATGTGCATTGACAGAGAAGTATGTTTGTGTATAAAAAGCCCTGAAAAGGACAATTTCATGAATCTCATCACTTTTGATAGCTGGACAAAAAGTACAATCTAAGACAGGGAGTACATTTTCCAGAGGTGTCAGCTTTAAAGAAACATGACGCAAAATGAAAATGGTGAATCTGCTGCCTAAACATAAGAGTCAGATACTATTTTAGAAACCCAAGCATATCCTACCTGTCCTCTGGCAGCCTTTCCCTAAGTATCTTATGTAGCATCTGTTTACAACTGCCCTCATGGCTGTCTTTGATAGCCAGGTCATCTGAAATAACAGTAAATGCCTATGTTTAGGCAACTGAATCACTCCATTAGAATTCTGGTTCTTCAAGGCAGTGAATATCTTCATAGAGATGACTGTGCCTCTCTAACTTACTGTTATGAAAATGACAGCAGTAGTTGTCAACATAAATAGCTTTGTCCCACGTCATCCGAGTAGGGACATTACATTTGGGGCTTCTGGAAACAAGGATTTACAGATTTCATAAAGCTAGGCAGTATAAATAGCTGATTCTGTTAATAGCAATTTTCTGTCCCCTTGTGCAGTTCTGAATTTATTTTCCTGTGAAGGCTTTCCTTCAAAACTTAGAGCACTTTAGTGCAGGAAAAATTGCAAGTTTTATCTCTCAGGCTGAAAGCAGTTGGTGTCATCCATATAGGATATTTCCTTAATTTATTATCTCTTCAGGTTTCAAGTAATATGACTGGAGAGAAGGGACATTAATCAAGTTGTCGTCCTCCACTTTTTCCTAAGGTTTATAAATCACACCGGCACTGACATAATGCATGTTTTCTTGCAGGCTAAGAACTTTCTTAGGAACTCTCCAAGTACAAGGGGCCTGGATAGCCTCTTTACTAACTTTGTCTCTATTTAAATTTCACCAAAAAAAAGAAGAAAAAAAAATTGAAAATTGTGGGTGTTCAGATAAAAATGGAGGCACCTTTTTCAGAAACAAAACAAACAAAAAAACAAAGCAATGAAACAAGCTGTCCTTCCTGTTGAAAGTGTTCTCATTTGGGGAAGAAGATTTCTGAAGATCACTTAGAGAAAGGAACAATAATAAAATGAATGTGACTTTCCAGGCTAAGAGAGTCATCTTTGTTGTACTTTCCATAGATATACTCTGTATAAAATTTGTAATCTTTAAAATTTGTCAAAGAAGACTTGGAACCCAGG
This sequence comes from Atrichornis clamosus, assembly GCA_013400975.1. NCBI lineage: Eukaryota > Metazoa > Chordata > Aves > Passeriformes > Menuridae > Atrichornis > Atrichornis clamosus. The sequence goes on from WBMZ01003780.1 coordinate 123,572, forward strand.
ACTTCTTCTTGCTCTCACAGGTAAGTGCCTTAGCTTGACACACACAGTTCTTGATGGTGTCTGTGTTGGAGCCAGCTGGCATTGGCTCTATTGGACATAGCGGAAACTTTTAACAGCTTCTCAGAGAAGCCTCCCCTGTAGCCCCCCTGCTACAAAAAACTTGCCAAGCAAACCAAAGATAGCTGTGGAGGGCAGCAGGCCTGCATTGAGTGCATCAGTGAAGAGGCAGTAATTGTACAGATTTTTCTGAAGCAAACTCAGACTTGACCCTTCCAGCTGCTTTTCACTCTATTTTAGCATCAGTGATAACCAGTGATGCTCTTCTGTGGTCCTGCATCCACTATTGTGGATGACTGTCATTGCAGAGTTTTTTCTTCATTAAAATCACTGCAATTATATATTTACAAGCTGTAACCCTTACAACCATTTTTCAGTTGATTTCATTCAGTTTTTCCAGTTTGCTGCTAAAATCTGTTCTGCTGATATTTGATCATATTACATCATTATTCTTTGCTGATGCTTAAAGAACAACCTCCTTCTTCATTTGTTCAAAATGTCCACTCTCAACCAATGGGACTTCCAATGTTTTATTGTAACAAGAGGCTTAAAGTCCATGAGTCTTAGTTTATCTGGAATGATCACTTGTACTTAAAACTATGTCCAGTCATTCAATATCATCTGGAGCTTACATCTTGTGAATAATTCATCATTTTGGCCAAAACCAAACCATCATTTGGCCAAAACCCGACTAAACAAGATGCTCACTGCTCAACTAAAGCGCAAGAAATCTGCATAAAAGTCATAGAAATAAGAAGAGGAAATGAAGGAGAAGGATAAAAATACTGTTTGGACACTTGTGACTGATATCAGGAAGGCCAAAGCCTTTTAGAAGAAGAAGTAACTTGTGAGTGACAATAAAGGTAACAAAGTTTTACTACAGTCACTCTAGAAAATCTTTAAACACTGGACAACTTGGCCAGCAGAAATCACATTAAGCTCAAGAAGCACCAATCTCTGCACCTGGGAACAGAGAAAACCCCTGCATCAGTGCAGGCTGGGGGTGGAATGGCTGAGTATCACCCTTGCTGAAAAGGACCAGGTGTTTACAGTGAACACTATGCTGAACATGATCCAATACCGAACTTTCATGATAAAAAAACCAGACTGCACACTGGACTACATTAGGAAGTGTATGGACAACAGGTTGAGTGAAGCTACTGTTTCACTCTGTTCGCTGCTGGAGGGGCCATGTCTCAATCCTGGGTTCATTTATAGACTCTACAGTTCAAGAAATATATTGAGGAATTGAAGAAGATTCTGCAGAGGTCTACAAAGATGATCAGGTATCACTTTCTGAGGAGTTCATGAGGGTGCTGACCAGTTTACTCCTCCAGAGAGGAGACTAAGGGATCATGGAATTATAGAATAAACTCTGAGATTATCTCAGTTATAGCCTGGTGCTAAATTTGCCAAGGTTGTAGGTTCAATCCCTGTGTGGGTCATTCACTTAAGAGCTAGACTTGATGATCCTTGTGGGTCCCTTCCAACTCAGAATATGCTGTGATTCTGTGAAGTTGGGAGGGATTCATTGTGATTAACAAGTCCAGTGTGTGGTCCTCCCAGGACTACCTAAAACTAAACCATGTGACTAAGAGTGTTGTCCAAATGTCCCTTAAACTCTGACAGGATGGATGCTATGATCATTTCCCTGGGGACCCTCTTCCAGTTTCTAGCCACCCTCTCAGTGAAGAATGTTTTTCTACTGTCCAATTCAAACTTCCCCCGATGCAGGAACACTAATAACCTACAGCTACTAGGTCACATTAGATTGCAAAGATGATGGATCCAAACTCATCTGAAAGGATGGCTCATCATGCCAAATGATGCAACAAGGAATGCAGGCTGTAAATAGCAGCTTGAGAAGTTGTGTGTCCTCCATCCTTTGAAGATTTTGCCACTAGGCTAAACAAAGCCTAGTCTGACCTGACAGCCTTGAGATACTTCTGCTTTGAATGGAAGAGTGGCAGAGATGACCTCCAGGGTTTTCTTCCCACCAGCATTACCACATGCTCTCTTGCTGTATTTTGTTTTTCTCCATGGATTGCTGAACCAAGGTTGTAGATTTGGATTTGTTTTATCCTGACTGTACTTTCTGTGGTTTTTTTTTTTTTAATTGCCTTTTTAACTGCCTGACAACATGCTATTTCATGAGGGAAATGCACAACTCTGGACAGTGCAATAATTCCTTTTTAAAAAAAAATTAACATAACAAAATGAGTGCAATAAGGCTGCATATTCTTGTCAAACTCTGAGAGTTGAGTCATGTCCACTACTTAACAATAGATTCTGTCACCTTAAGCATAGTTAACATGATGTGATTGTCAGGAAGAGCTGTCAGGTCATTTCTCAGTAGTGGAATGTAATTTCAGGTGTCCTCTTCTCTAGATGAGACAAATGAGATATTTTCATTTTATTACTTTCTGGAAAATTGGCACAGCTATGCCTCTCTGAAGTGTCTGTACACTAATGCATGCAGCATAGGGAACACAGAGAAAGAATTAAAGATCTGTGTGCATTTACAGGGCTATGATCTCACTGGGATTATAGAGGTATGATGGGATAGCTCACACAGTTGGAGCAGTGCAGTCATTGGATATTGGCTCTTTAGGAAGGAGTGTCTGAACAGGAGGGGAGAGCAGTAACCCAGTTTGTGAGAGAGCAGTGAGCATGGAACAGTGCTTTGGGATAGATGGACAACCAGTTGAGGGCTTATGGATCAGGGTTAGCAGGCAGATGAGCATGGTGAGTGTCTGCTACAGACTGCATGATAAAGAACAAGAAGCAAATGAAGCCTTCCACAGGCAACTTGAAGAAGCTTCATCCTTGCATCCTTGGTCTTCGAGAAATACTTCAACCACTGCCATATCTGTTGGAGTGGCAGCACAACAGAGTATAAGCAATCCAGAATGTTTCTGGAGTGCATGCATGGTAACTTCCTGATAAAGATGTGTCATGGTTTAGCAAGACCTGGTTTTTGTTAGCAGGGGTGCTGCAGGGGTGGCTTCTGTGAGAAGCTGCTAGAAGCCCCACCATTATGTCCTGCAGGGACAATGTCTGGCTGGCTGCAAAGATGGACGTGCCGCAGGCCAAATAAAAAGTGGTACTGCCTTTGTGATAACATATTTAAGAAGGAATTCAAAGCAATCCTGGTGGCGCAGTTTTAATTCCAGCCAGGGAGGTAGGGGGTGAGTGAGAAAATGTGAGCTGAAACACAACCTGGAGAAAACACCAAGGTCAGTTTGGAAGAAAGTGGGGGAGGTGCAGGAACTGGAGCCGAGATTCCTCTGCAGCTGGTGATGAGACCACGGTGAAGCGGGATATTCCCCGCCTTGTAGCCCATGGAGGAGCACAGGTGTGCAGAGACCCACTTGCAAATGCTCAAACAGGGAGATGATTAAAAGGACTGCAGCCTGTGGAGGAGTGACCCACGCCGCAGCACTTTGAGGGCCGCTGTTGCCCATGGGATGGACTACTGTTGCAGCAGTTAGCAGAAGGCTGCTTGTGAGATGGACTTTCCACAGAGAGTGGTTTCTGAAGAACTGCCTTCTAGAGGGGACCCCACCGTCCAGCAGGGGAAGTCTCTAATCCTTGAAATATGATGAATTGACCTAACCACACCCCAACTTAATTTTCTGTCTCCCTGTGCTGTTTGGGTAGGAGCTAAAGTGGGGAGAGGGGAGGGGGGTGGAGAGGAAAAAAGGTGTTTTCCAAAAGATCATATTATTTCTCTTTTTTTTTTTCTTATCTTTTTCTGTTAGTTTTAAAATAATAAATTTAATTTCATATCTTCAAGTAGTTTACCTCTTTGCCTGTGGTTTCTCTCGACTCCTTGATCACAAGCCTCATGGGCGCTTTAAATTTTTTTTCTCTCCTCTGTCCAGCTATGAGGAGGGAGCGAGCCTGGGTAGTTCCTGGCCTCTGGCCAGGCTCAAACCAAAAGAAGATGATAAAGGACCCAATGAAGGATGGTGCTGTGTAGGACCTCACACATACAAACAAGAAGAATTGGCTAAGGATGTGAATGCTGTGGCAGTCTTGGCTGCAGTGAGCATAAGATAGTGAAGTTAAGATCCTGTTCAGGGAGCTGTTTGGAAGAATTGTGTGGGAGATGGCAAATGGTTGATTTTTATGGATCACAAGTTCTATATTGAAAAACTTGTCCACTTGGCATGCAGAAAGTTGAGCAGAAGTGGTAGGATGCCTGCATGGATGAACAAGTCCCTTGTGACAAAAGTCAGATCTAAATAGGAAGCATAGAAAATGTGAAAGGGACAGGTGACCTGGGAGGATTATGGAAAGACAAACTGTGCAGAGATGGGTTAGGAAAGCCTGTCAAGGGATGTGGTGGGCAACAGGAGAGGCTGCTACAGGTAAATTGAGAGCAAAAGGAAGATTAGGGGAAATACTGGGATTGGGACAGAAGACCTTTTGACAAAGGACATGGAGAAGGGAGAAATATTCAGTACCTTCTTTACCTTTGCTGGTAAGATTTGTTTTTAGCAGTCTCAGACCCTTGAGCCCTTTGAGAAAAGTCTGCAGCAAGGAGACTTATCCTTAGTGGAAGAGGACCAGGTTAGAGAACATTTAAACAAAACTGGAAAAACACAAGTCCATGGGCCCTGATGGGAAGAATTCATGAGTGCTGAGGGATCTTGCTGGTGTCACAGTTAGGCTAGACTTGATTATCTGAATTAGCTCATCTGGTTGGAGCATGGGGATAATAACATCAAGATTGTGAGTTTAATCCCTGTATGTGTCATTCACTTAAGCGTTGGACTTGATGATCCTTGCGGGTCTCTTCCAACTCAGAATACTCTGTGATTCTGGATCACAAACATTACCTTATCTTAATCTTATCTTATGTTTGAAAGATTGCCATGACCAGGGGAGACACTTGAGGACTGAAAAAAAGAAAACACCACTTATGTCTTCACAAAGGGCAAGAGGAAGGATCTGGGAAATTACAAGGCAGTCAGTTTCACCTTGTTTGCAGGAAAGTAATGAAGCAACTAAACCTGGAAAACTTTTGCAAATACATGAAAATTAGGAAAGTAAATGGGCGTAGTCCATAGCATAGATTGATGAAGAGGAAAGCAACTTAATCAACCCGAAAACCTTCTATGATGAGATGACTCTCTTGATGGATGAGAGGAGAGCAGCGGGTACACCTTATATTGACTTCAGCAAGGCTTCCAGCACTGTCTCCCATAACATCCTCACAGACAAACTAATGAAACATTGACTAGATAGAGAATGAGGTGGATTGAAAAGTGCAGCTGCACTCAGAAGGTTGTGGTAAGAGACACAAACTTCACCTGGAGACAAGGAACTGCTGGTGTGCTGCAAGGCTTGACACTGGACCAACACTGGTTAACATCTTTGTTAATGTCCTGTTGAGGTGACGGAGAGTATTCACAGCAAATTTGCAGATGATACAAAATTAGGAGGATGGATGTTGGTATATTAATTTGCAGGATGTTAGAGACCCTGCAGTAACAGGCAGGGTGTACTTTCCCTGTAGCAAACATGATTATTTGAACATTTTTCATAATGAGTTTGCATATAGGCAATAGCCAAAGAAAAAAAATATGCGTTCTAACTCTTTCTTATCTCATGTACACTTAACCAAGTAGTTGAAGAATGTTGCTATTGATATTGTCAATTTGATTGGGGCTAGCACTGAGGGGCCCTAAGGACAGAATTAAATCGCATAATGACTTCATGTAATTGCTACAGAGGTGTTTTGGACTAAATGTCTGGAATGTTTAAGATTCAAAAAAATGTTTTTGTATGTCATTGTCATGTATTTGACTGCATCAAAAATGGTTCTTGAAAATGAAGTAAGCAGGTTGTCTAAGACAATTTTCTCAATGCCTCTCGAAAGTGCTCTTGGGGAGAGAGCAGGGAAATCATATTTCAGAACCAATCAGAAGTTCAGCAGTAGCTGCACACATGCTAGGCATCAACCTTTTACTCAAATAGTTGCACTTGCCCTTTCAATGAATACAGAAAAGAAAATAGAAATAAGGCTGTTATGAGAAACTCAGATTTCCATTTGCAATATACATAGTCCTGCTGTTTTCAAACAGTCACTTTAAGTAGTTGTTTTGCACTTGGACATACTGGTCTGTTATAATCCCAGTAAAAAGTCACTTAAGCTGTATAATGTATCCTTTAAAATACTATGTATTAGAGCTAACACTGTAAAGAAAGAGAGTGCAGATAATCTTGCATCCTTTTAGATAGAGAAAACCCTTAGTTGTGTATCTTTGAATAGGTCTCTGATACATGCTCTGTACACACTGTGCAGACCCTGACCATGGGAAGAATGACCCCATTTTCTATAGGAATTTTTTTAATAACTGTTCATTATTTATACTGTCAAACAAAAAGGATGCTCACGTAAGAACTTTTTCCTGCATTTCTGGATAAAGGCAAGAACAGGAAGGCATTGCCATTGCTGGTACGCAGCAGGAGCAGCCTGGAGGCTTCCCTGTGGCAATAAGCCAGCTGATGTGATCCTGCAGCCAAAGGTTTTGTGGAGGCCAACACAGGCTTGAAGGCCATGCTGGATGTGCAGCACAGCACATCACAGGACTGGGTGTGCTCAGGTCAACTCTTTTGCTCATCATTAACTCTTCCATGTGTGGTAGTCTCTCCCTCAGGGTCACCACAGTACTAGCTTTTAAATATTCATCATAAATTGTTTAGAAATCATTCAGAAGACTTATTATCTTGAATTTATTCAGGAAATGTCTATTCCACTTTGCTGACCCAGTTTTACTACATTACGTGGTATAGTATATAAATTTCCTGGGGAACTCTTGTTTACTTTAAAAGAATTAGATATTCTTTTCTAATAAAGCATGTTTATTAACATAGATTTACATTCAATATTTTTAACTGAATTTTTTAAATGTGGTCTTTTCAAAAGAAATAGGTAAAAAAAGTAGAATATCAAGTCCTCCAAAATGTACTTGATTTCAGTGTTAGATTGACATAATGTGGAAAGTTGTGCTAATTGCAGGGTATCTCAAACATTTTTATTTTTCAAATTGTGATTTTAATTTAATTTTAGCTGTTCTGAAGTTAAATGTTATTTTGGTATTCTAAATATACAATGTCTTATCCTGTTATTGAGCAATTATTAAAAAAGAAAAATTTTAATAGGAAAAAGAAATAAAGTTTTCTGTGGAACATTAAAGAGTCTCAGTGATTTTGAAGCCTGGCAATGAAGTACTTCTGAGGTAAACTTTCCCAGATGCTTTGTACTTCCCCTATGAAATATGTATGAAAGAATAAAAAAGCACCCTCAGCTAAGATACATTAGCTTGTCACTACTAATTGTAATAGACACATTAATTCTTTGTAGCATTGAGAAAATCACTCCAGCATAAAGACTGAGGCTTCTAATGGAAATCAGTTCAGGTAACTTCATTTTAGGCTTTTTTTGAAGATTTTTCTTAAAAGCTGGAAAGAGTAACAAACAAAGAGATCTAAGCAGGCAACAAAAACAACCCCAGGCAATCAGTGAAGAAAACTTTTGTAAAACATCTCTATTCCAAACACAGGACAAAGAAAGGAAAGCCTGTGCAAGGCCAAACTAGAGACACCAAAAGTGAGGCAAATGAGAATCTCAATTGTCACAGTTGGACTTTTCTGCCACCGCGAGAGGATGCTGGAAAACCTGAACTGTGTTTAATGTTGGTTTAAAGTAGAGACCTTTCAGTGGTTGGAGGAAGGTGCCAGTTGCTACAGTAATGGAAGGGCTCAAGCTGTGTTAAGCAGGGTGAAAGCACAAGATTTTATTTGCTATGAAGGTGATTGCAGAAGTGGTGAAAACAGCTAAAAAGTAAAAGCTCTAAGGGGTAAAGCTGTTGGTGTGTATTCAGCAGGAAGGTGTATTGGTGGTTTACAAATAGAAGTCACTATGAAGAAGTAAGGGTTTACTTCAGGCCAGCTTATAGATTTGTGGAGTACTTGTCAGTTTTGTGGCTGCAACATGCTTCAAAAAAATTACTATCTTGTATAGCAGATAGTGGTGGAAATATCTGTGTTTGGCTTAGTCTTTGGCTTTTTCATGTTGCCTGAGACTGTACACAACAACAGGTTGGTGCAATATTGAAGGCCTTAATTGTATTATTGTGCTTTGGTATTTTTTTCCGGCCTCCCTTGTCGTTTGTGTGTAAGAGCTGGGCTGTGCTTGACTGTAGAGATGTTGTCTTGACTGGAGTAGTTAATCTGTTTTGCAGCATCCTGACTGTTAGCTCCCAAATAGGAAAGGTATGAGAGGATGCTGGTGACTAAGTTTAATCAAACATTTCACAGTGGATGCCTTAGTTCTGAGAGCTTCACCAGAGGTACCACTTTGCTTCATTATGCATATGAAGAGGCTCCTTGAGTGAATGGCCCATCTTTGGACAGTTGCTTTGTTGGCAGGCAGATGGTACTGTGTCATTGGGACTTAAGGCAGCAGAGGAAAGCATCATGGAGTGGTGCAAGACTTACTCATTTGACTTCAGCTAAGAAAACTCTGTGTCCACTCAATGGTACAGATTATTTGCCATGTTGTTTAATCCAGGGACCAGAACTCCTTCAGAAAGCTGGAGGTCACGAAAGAGGTAGCCATAGTTAAAAGTGATGGTTTACAAAGTTGTTCAATCACATCAAAACTTCCACAAGAAGGTGCCTGAAAGAACAGACAATCATAAGATTGCTTTTCAGGATTCTACAGTTGTTATACTTTAAACAAGCCCTTTCTTGTATGTACAGAAAGCCTGAAGACGTGCAGCTCCTCAACATTAAAAAGACCCAACAAAGCTGACTGCTTTTGGGGGTGAAATAAGTAAAATACAGTATTCTTTGGATCCCCAGTAAGATGAATCATCCATTCTTCACTTTTAAAGATGTACATCATGGGCAACAAAGAAAACCCTTGAAACCAATCCTTTTGTCATCTGAAGCATATTTTTTCATTGACACATTAGAACAAGAACAAGAGGAGGTGCCATGGTTAAGAGATAACACCTTTGTCATATCTAAGGAAGGATCAAAAGCAAAAGAACTGATCCATTTGTCTTTCTCCCAAGCTACAACATTCTATCTTCAGAAAGCTGTTTCTTTCAGGTTACAAAATACTTATCTTCGGTATATGAATCAAATTAAATAACCACTGGCATCCCGATTTCTTCTAGCAAAGAGTAATAACGGTGAGGAGGAAGCTCAGTATTAATCATCCAAAACAGTTTGAAAGAATGAATAGCAGGGAAACCAAAGAACAACTACAGAGATCTGAGTCAACTTCAACTCCAACATTTTTTGATCTATGGTGATGTCTGTGTTTGCAAGTGTAAGGAATAATGTGGAGCAAACAGCCGGTGATGAGGACTGAGTTACAACTCTGATTTTATGTTGGATTTTTTTTGTTCCATATTTGGACTTTCATCCTCTCTTAATTTCTAGTCATATCCCATGAACTAAATGTCCATTAGCAGTTGGAGAGTATTAGCTGTGCTCTTGGAACACACCTCACCATTTAGTCTGACCCAAAAGAAATGCAGTTCATGCACTCTGTGGCTCACTTCATGAAGTGAGTCGAAAGATGGTAATGCAAGAGGACCCATTGGCTTCTGCAGAGAGGAGTCGCTTCTTTCCCCTCCATACAGTAGCTCCTGCACAGCTCAACATTTCCCTCAGCTGCAACAACCACAGTAGTGACAATGGTGGTGGAAACTGAGTGTGATAGTTCAGTCTGGAAGTGCCAGTGTCATCTCTTCAAGCACGGGTTGGTGTGCAGGTCATTGCCCCCAGCCTGCTGCCTTAGGCAGGCGCCTCCTCATCCTATTCTTCAAGCCAAGGCTGCCCATACGATTGACTTATTTTTATAACTCAGAGTAAATAACTATCATTCTTAACTGTGGTTGAACTGATAGGAAATGTAATAATCTATAATTTATAGCATTTTATATCATTTTATGAGGGTTTTTCTATCTTCTCTGGAATTATAAAATCAATAGCCTTGCAGGGATTGTCTTGTAAGTTCCAAAGGGCAAAACTCATCCTTTCATAGATGAGGCAGTTCCCTGTTTTATTAGAAGCTCCAGTCATCATTTTCACCTTTAAACAGCTCCTTATGGTTTAAAATGTTTCAATTTATCAGTATTGATTCACCAAACCCGAAATTTTCTAAAATTCACAGGTCAAATATTGAGTGACTGGGTTTTGTTTAATATTCGTTTGAATCAAGACCTTCATTAAAATATTTGGTCAACATTACAGTTATCTTTTAAGTTTAAATTTCTGTGTACCTCCAAACATTTAGAGTTTTGTACATGTAAGATTATCACAATGAAAGCTTGCTGACAATTGGGTTTTTTTACTGTGATTGAAGCCTAAGTTAATTCTTTTAAAGGTGCAGTTGAATTTAAAGAACTGTCTGGTCAAATGCAGTTCAGAGAAGTTTCCATAAATATCCTGTTTAGTAATATAAATAATTTTTTTGGAGTTGGGCCTGTATTTTGCAGTTGAAAAGAAGAGTGAGGTATATTTTGGGTTGTTATGGGGTTTATAACCATAAAATTTCTACAGGAGATCTTAAAAGTTGATCTTGTTTGTCAGCTAGGAAATGGATGCCTTTATATCTTGAAGTCTCCTACAAGCATCGGTTTTGTGGTTTTATTGAACAAATAATTTTGAGATGGCAGGTCTGAAGAGGTGACTTGTAAAGGACTGGGAAAGGAATTTTATTCAGACCTTCTGAAGTAGTCACCACACTATGAAAGAGTTTCTAATTGTTTCTCTCTCACTGATCTAGGAAACAAAGCAAAGGAAAAATAAAAAGATGTTACTCTTCATACTTTTCTACTCATGGATGGAATTTGAGAATACAGTGTTTTGTTAATGTTTATTTTAAACCTGAATGAAGGTTTATTTGATACCCCTAGCTCATTGAAAGATAATGTCTTGCATTATTTTATACACCCTTATATATATGCATTCACATTTCAAGAGCCTGGATAGAAAGATGGAGACATAAAGGCTGGAAGGAAATCTTTCTTGTTTAATACAAATTCTTTGTCCAGGCTTACTGTCCCTTCATTGACTCACTGCTAAAAACACTTCTTCCCTCAAATATTTATAAGTCGGGTGTTTTTTTTCATTTAGGATTTTAGGCAAGAATGGCAAAAGACCAAAAAAGGGACAATAATAGCCATGTAAACAGGACTACCAGCCTTGCCTCTTATTCCACTGTATTGTTCGCTCAAAAAATACCAGACAGAAAAAGAAAAATGACTGTAGCAAATAATTAACTTTGCTTGTATTCACCAGGCCAATTTTTCATGATTAATCAGCCCAAAACACTTATCAGCTAATTGTTTTAAAATGAGTCACTTCACCATTCTCTTGCCAGATACAGAGCTGAAGAAATGATGAAGGGTGGTGATCAACACTAATACAGATCACAAATGATATACAGCCTGATGAAAAGATTTCTTATGGTTTACTGGTCTTAACTCCTGCTACGTGTGCTACAGTTCATCCTGAACTCGCCATAATCTCTGTTTGAGCAGGAACATGGTGGAAGGTAAGCAGACAAATGTAAAAGCATAGAATCTGGGTGAAGATTTCCTGAGTCCCAGCAAAGGCTGTGGCTGAGTGAATGATTTCACAGCACTTCATCTCCAGGAGTGTGTGCTCCTGGCTCTGGTGTGCAGAAACATCATTACTGCCATGCAAGCAGCCCATTGATTGTGTGTGAGTGGGAGCTGGGGCTGGCATGTTCTGGAAAATGACACAATCTGCTTCAGAGAAGAGGATGTCTCCCAGTCTGTCTCTGGGACAGAAATGGTGGAGCCGACATCTGATCTTTAATTGTATTAAATCTAAACTTCATAAATTCCTGAAAGCAGAGTATGAATCTTCTCATATGTACTTGTTTGTGGTGAACCTCACAACATTTCAGCCATTTTCTTCATTAATTAAATAGTTCGAGTTTTGTGCAGTTAGGCAGGGAAAAGCATGAAGAATTGGAAATAAAGAAGACGGGGAAGAAGAAGTACTGGAGGTGAAACAGAGGAAAGAAATCACAGTACAAAGAAAGAAGAAGGGGAATGATGGAAAAATAAGGAAAAAGAGACAAGTAATATTATGAAATAATGCAAAAAATGCCATTAATGTATAAATTATTTTCTATAAGCATCTATAAATGTAAAAATATTTTTTCTTTCTAAAACAACACAGTGAGTGTTAAGTAAAAGACTGAAGGAAATAAGTTGCAATGTAAGAACCAATGTAATCAAAATAACTTTGGAAAAATTAGAAATAAGACAATTTGTAAACAATATTACAAATAAAATATTTGAAAATGTTGAAGTTGATTGCATAATGTAACAACTAAGAAACCTGAACCACCAGTTTTAAACTTTAGTGGCTTTCAGAGACCTCAAAATAATTCTGAATTTTTTGAGGCAAGATTTTGGGGGTGCTCATCTGTGGAAATAGTGGTAGATTTGGGGAAAGCAAAAAACTCTTGGACATTAAACACTTCTACAGGTGTCTACTTCTAAATGTTTTCAGGCTTCAAAAAAATCCAGTAATTAATTTTAGCCAAATAAAACTGAAAAGAAGCAAAAGTGGAAAAGCTTAAGTCCTCATTTGTGTTCATATTTGAATTGATTTGATGGGTAACACTGAAGGACTCCTTTACAGAGCCAGGATGGGTAGCAAATGCTGGGGGCTGCCCTATCCTTGCCAGAGCATGGAGCCTGCCCGCCCACAGACAGCTTTAGTAAGAGTAATAGTAGCCCCGGCTTCCCAGGCCAGCCTTGCAGGGACCACTACAGCAGCTGCCAGCCAGGGGCTTCATGGATGTGTTTTAGTGAAGCCACAATAGCACCAGAGAGCCTGGAAATCCAGCGCCTTAGTAGTGCAGAGGAAAATCATTCAACCACAGAAGTGAAAACTGCATCTCAAAATGAATACCTTGAAATGAGACAGATAACGTGGGCTGAAATTAATCTCTTTTTCAGGCTCTCCATTAGGTCTGTTTGTCACTGCATTGGCAGGAGCTGCTCAGCAGCACTGCAGTTCCCACCTGGAGCTACATCGCCAGCCTGGGGAGCTGCTCCTCTTGGGCTCTCTCACTGCTGCTGATGCTTTAAAGCCTCATCTTTCCATTGCAGGTTTTTATCTTCCTCTTGTTTAGAGTTGCACCTTACTGTTTTGTCAGTCATCACCACATCCCCCTGCTTTTATTTATTCAGGATGTTTTGACCTACAGCTAATGTCTGGGGACTCTGCTTTTAGCCCACCTTCCTTTAGTGCATTTGGTCTCCTGGGAAAATAACAAAAAATTCTAATAATTGTACTCATCATAATGAGTGCTATGTGTCCTTCAGAGATCTCCAAATCGTCTCTTTTCTTTTGTTCCTTAGTTTATTCTTCCTATGCAACTTGAGCAGAACATCTGATCATTTATTTAATTTCTATGACAGCTAGTATATTTTATACATCACACATCATGAGAAGAATACATTGTACGTGCCTCGTATCTGTCGCACCCACTGGATCACTCTCAGGTCTTCTGGGAGACACTGTGGCATAGTAATATAAATTATAGTCTTCCAGTGTAAAGTACTTTTCCTAAATAATCTCTTCTCTATTCTGCCCTTCTCTGTATTTTCCATCAGTTTTAGAGCTGAACGCTGTAAAAACAAAAAAACCCTACTTTTTTAATCATCTCTAAATCTTGCATGTGAACACTCTTTTTTTAAAGTGAGGCATAAGCATCAGCTCTAACTGACAAAACAAATGAAAATTCTCAATTAAAAAATTTCCACAGTATTGTTTTCTAGAAGCTGGAGAGTACACTGTGTATAGGGCCATTTGTTGTGTTAAATACTTTTTGAGCAATTCCCAGAAGAATTGACAACCAGCATCTGTTACAGATATGAGGCTCTTAAAGGTAGCCTGAAACTGGTGCTTAGGAATCTTCCCTCACTTCAATAATAATCAATCTTTTTAATGAAGTGCCACATTAATTGGTTGAATCTTCAGCCGGAATAACATTTGTATAACAAGCTGTTACTTTATAACAAATGAAAAGTTAGCTTTTTGGCTTAGTAATATTTCCTCATCAAATTCAAAATTTCCCTAAATCACTGTTAATCTGACTCCACTTGAGCCTCATGGTAAACGGCTGGTTACAGTGACACTGTCCCGCACGGCACCCTTGTCTCTAGAGAGATGTGGGTTTGATGAATGGAGCGCTCAGTGGATAAGGAACTGACTGGATGGTCACACTCAAGGAGCTGCAGTGAATGGCTTGATAGCCAAGTGGAGGCTGGTGATGAGTGCTGTTCCTTGGCACCACCACTTTTAACATATTTTTTGGTGACGTGGACAGTGGACCCTCAGCAAGTTTGCTGACAACACCAAGAGGTGTGGTGCTGCAGACACACCTTCCAGTACCTAAAGGATACAAGAAACCCAGAGGGGTACTTTGTACCTCTGCATGTAGTGGCAGAACAAGGAGCAATGGTTTTAATCCGAAAGAGGTCAGGTTTAGACAGATATTAGAAAGAAATTCTTTACTGTGAGGGCGGGAAGGGTCTTTAAGGTCCTTTCCAACCCAAACCATTCTATGATTTTCTGAATTCTCTGAGGTGAAAACATGGGAAAACAGACCATAAAAGAGTGGTTCAATAATTGGAACAGATAACTAAGCTTGATTTGAATAGCACCAGCACTTTAACTTTATAGTTTCCTGCAATTTAGACATTGCTATTTTGTACAAGAAGGCAAAATGATGCTTGCTAATATGCTGCTTTCTCTGCTCAGTGAATGCCTGCAGGTCAACATGGTCTGACAGATTTTTCTCCTCACATTGGAATTTTAGTTTCAAAGGAAGACTCAGACTTTCTGTGAACAATTTACATTTCCTCAATCATCATGAAACAAAAACAGCTCCTTTTTTCTTTACCCTTTTAAAAGTTATCTGGCAGATTTCTGAGGTGCTCAATTTACCAGTAAATGCACCATATTCAAAAGGAATAGGTTTAATATATTACTTCTATAACACTAAGTCTGTGACCCAACTGTCTGATGCCTCATTTCCCAACAATTTATGATTTGTTTGACTAATGTAGAGGCAAATTTTAAAAACTAAACTTTTAAACTATGTTGTCCTCTCTAGACAACAAACATATTTTTTTCTTCCCCAAAACTTTAATTTCTGAGTTTTCAGGATAAATGATGCAAGGGACTCTTGTCAGCAGAAAAATAGTGTTGGCTTATTATGGAAGAATGAGACATTTGCTGCAGCCTGAAAAAAGTGAGCCACATTTGCCTTTTCATATTTACACTATGGAAAACCTGTGTGAGGAAAATTCCCTCTTTGAAGGGATGTTCTTCACCTCTTGTAACCAGAGCCAAATAAAAAGATCCACACGACTTCCTAGACCTTCATTAATTGTTGAACTGAATCTGTGAAATCCCTAATCACGGACTTCATGTTGTCCTAAGCCTAACTCTATTGCCTATCAGCCCATGACATGTCATGGTGTGGTAAAGCACTGACAGGAGGTGAAACAAAAGCTGGGTTCACTGACATTCTTGATGTTCCTTCTAAATAAGGAATATAATTCTTCAGATTTCATTTACATCTTTGATCTTCTTAGAACAACTATGAAAAACAATGATGTCTTGCTGAATTTCAGCTATAAAGGTATTTCCAGAGTAAAACCCCACTTCTCTAAGTCTTTCAGAGTCCTATGCAAGTTTTTGTTTTGATCTTGTCTCTTTATCTGAAGGCTGTGTCTGAGGGGAAAAAATCTAACCAAACAAAACCCACAAACCAGCAAACCCCACCAGCAAAACAAAATTACATTCAAACCTCCAGATTCCTGCAGACAGATTCTTTGTGCTCTAAAAGTATTCAGTGACAATATCTTCCCCCCATGAAAGGAGCTTAGTCAATGTATTTTGACTTCATCTTTCATTAACGGGTACCTCTTTGTCTATTCCATTTCAAAAACTAAGCAAAATTTTCATATTCTCTTCCTGGTAACTTACTTATTGGATAAAAACTGAGAAAAGTCACAATGTTTTTCTAGGCTAAGTTCTAGGGATCAATAGCACACTTTTAGTTTTTCTGCCTTGGGTCTGGAAACAGTCACTCACTTGCATATTCCACATCAGCAGAAAATTTTCCTCATGTTAACATGTCCTAATAATATGAATGATAAGGGACACATTTCATCAGCTTCCAAACAATGTTATTTTCATCTGATTAAATGCATATTTCAGCACAAACTTACAGCTGCTCCATGTGTAATTAAATTTTCTTCTGTCAGATATTCCAATATTATGGTTCAGGTTCATTAGCCAAAGAAGTAAAGTGAATTACAATATTTTAAAACATTAGTTTTAAATCCTGAAATCTTATGGCTATCCATACTACCCAAACAAAATAGAGTCCCTTCTGTCCAGACATTCAGATAGCAGATTTACTGAGCAATCAGCCAGGCAATTATCTCTGCTAATGCACATGAAGCTACAGCAAAGTCTGCAGGTCATCATCAACGTAAATACTTTAGGCTAAAATAAATATTTACAGGCAGTTTAAGGTAGGAGGGTTCTAAAGACATGGACTAGCAAGACAAGCTATGGAGTGTTGGAACCCCATTCACTCATACTGAGCTATAATTTCTGGGCCAGATAGTAGCTGCTTAGCAAATTGTTGTATCACACACAACCTGCAGTTGCTTTACCGCCACTAACTCCCAGGGCACTGGTAAGATGTGAGGGCATCTCTCACAGTGTAATAACCTGTGTCTAGACAAGCAAGACCTGCAGCATCTGGATGCATGGGCAGCAGAGCAAGACCCTTCACACAGCTTCATGGTGATGGTTTTCTGGAATCAGTGGCAGTCATCTTTCATTTGAGTGGTGAAATTGCCCCAAGACAAGGAGCCAGTTGGTGACTGATAGTTGTCACAGCTTGTGTCCACTCCCCCATATCTGTGTATAAGCCCCTGCTGATTCCTTACCCAGATCATCAGCTGCCTCTTGAGAACATGGCTTCTGCAGCATTTCCTACATCATTTTCAAACCAGCTGTTTTCATTCACAGCTAAAGCAAGGAATATGCAGAAGCTAAAGGAAGGAATATGCAGAGAGCAAAGTAAATTAGTTTATGGACTTAATCTACCTCTCTCCAGAGAGCTGGCACAGTCAAATTTGTATCCCTATACACACCATGCTGAGCTATCTTATCAGATTACATATTCTTTCATATTTAAATGCCATGAAAACAATATGTATGATCAATGTTTAGTAGAAGGAAGTCCTTCCAATGCAGCACCTCTGTCTTTGGAGAAGCATACTGTTCATTTTGAAATACACCATATGTTTTAAGTAGCAGAGAAAGCTACAAAACGTTGGAGAAGGCCTGAAAGAATAAATATTACCATTTTCTAAATGTTCTGGTCAATAAAGATACAGAGCCACCACTGTGATATGAAAAAAACAAAAAACCCCATGAACAGACAATAATGCTGTTGCTATGCATTAATAAAACATGCTCTAAATTGTTGCAATCCCAAAGATGTAAAGAATATAGAGATCGCTTAATATGTCCTGTTACTCCCTACCTCTACAAGTTTATTAGAGAATGAAAATGAATGTTGCATTGTTGTCAGAATACTCCTGCGGCTGAGTCCCTAAAGTAGTGTGGATCTAGTATAAAACTGGGAAAACTGTCAGTGTATTGGGTGAAAGAATCAGATTCTGATGTAAAGGTGGGGCTGAGTCCCTAAAGTAGTGTGGATCTAGTATAAAACTGGGAAAACTGTCAGTGTATTGGGTGAAAGAATCAGATTCTGATGTGATGGTGGTGGGGAACATCATGTCTCCCGTGGCTGGTTGCTCTAGGGAAAGAGCAGGGAATTTTGCTACAGGAAAGAAAATCTGATATTTTTCTTCATCAAGCCCCAAACTTCTGTCAACAGAGGCAGCTGCTAACCCCCTACAGAAACTCTGTGTGTCACTGAGCACATTGAACATACCAACCTGCCTGAATTAAGCTGTCAGACAGATTTCTCCTTATTTACCTTCTGCATTTTCTTCTTGCAGCCTTTGTCATCCACATGATAATAGTGTAAATCTGCACTGCTCTTGTCAGAAATTTTTTTTTCCCCTTCTGTTAAATATGAAATGAAAGTGGGTGCTGTATGACCCCAACACAGTTACTAAACTAAGACTAGAGAGAGGAGCAACGTCAATCTTCAACAGAAGGTTTTGGAGAGACAGGGAAAGGATGACTGCTATACAAGAGTAATACCTGCTGATACCAGACTTATGGAGTTTGTGCATAGCTGAAAGCTGTTTGCAGCTGTTTTTTAAGCACATCTAGAGCCATTATTTAGCAGGAGGCATACACATGGCAATCATAATAGCCCACATTAAGCCCATCAACCAGCCTGGCTAACACTGGGCATAAGAAGCAGAGATGATTCCTCTTCAGAGGTGCAGGGGCCTCTCTTGTGGTAGCTGCTCTGCAGCAAAACACAGAGAACTGCTGCCTTCATAATGGTATTAAATTCTTACCAAGGCTTCTGCCAATACGCAAATCCAAACCCAAAACTGTGTTCAGTCTGGAACAGAAAACATATTTTCCCCACAAACATGACAGGTATGTTTCTAATATTCAGTCATATTTATAACATTTTAAAATGCCCTGATTGCTTGAGATTTATAAAAAGATGAAATTAAAGTCTTCATTAACCTGTGTTTAAAAGCGTTTGCTACTTGACTTAAATATAAGAAGTCATATTGAACCTTTCATTTTCCTTATGTTATATCCCATGAACTATTCCTATGCTTAGTTGCTGATATTTTATCATTTTTATGGTACTTGATTCTATCTAACAGCATAGCATTATATCAACTTTGTCTGCAAACTTATGAAGAAAACAGAGAAAAGTAAATATTGTTATATTTAAATGACATTCTGCATACATTTTTCATTTTATATCTCAGAATAATAATTATCTGACTGGATACTGGAAAATTTTATAGAGTAATTACTATATTTTAATAAAGATGTTGCGATGTTTGAAACTTGTCTCTACAGAGACGATAATAATATCATCTGTCTCCTGGTTTGTGAGAGACAATAAAAAGATAATTTAATTGAAGTTGGACCACAGATTTATACAGCAAAAGTAATTTCAGAAGAAATTAGACCTAGCAGGAACTTTTCAGGGGAAAACATTAATTTCATCAGAAAATATCACTGTATGAAAACAGTATTGTAAAGAGAAAAAAAATAACTGCATACTCTTCACATCATTATTTTTACAGGGCTGTATCTTCCCAACCCATCTGTCTTGTATTTCAAGTCTTGGTATTTTATTTAAATGTAAAGTAATTATGCTTTATTCATAGTTAATTGTAATGGAAATCTTTAGAAGTAAAAATTGAAACAATTGTTTAAAATTGCCTTCTTTTGACATAATTTCGCTTTCATTTAATTTGGTTTTGACCTAGAAGAATTTTTATTATAAATAGAGAAAAGATAAAAGTTATATTCAATGAATTATCATAAGCATTTGAAGAACACTCCAAAGAATAATGAATGTTTTGCTACATTAAAATGGATTATTACATCAGGAATCAGAGTGAAATATTTAGTGCTTTCTTTGTTAGTAAAAGTATGCTTTTATGACATTCATTTCATATTGTCAAATGAAGATGCCTATGTGAAATATAAAACAGAAATGTTTGTTTAAAAGTAGTTCTTTGCTGAGACTCCAAGGCAAATGCACATAAAATGATTTACTGAGTCAAGACAAAATTGAAGAAAATCAGTGTATGCCTCATGTAATTTTTTTATAATCTTCAGTAGACATCGTTAAGGCAATTCAGTAATCCACTTACTGCTTAGCATCTCTGATTTGATGTCCCTCTGAAGCAAGGTTCTGGGCAGTGAGGACTAAAGAGCAACTGAATGTTTCTGTGGAACTGAGGATTTCTTTCCCAAGAAATCTATTTAAAACATAATGTAAAATAAAACAGGCTTCTCTCTAATGTCTTTATGAGGTGGATGTGGGAGGTCTGAATAGGGTTTGAGATATTGCTGAAATATATTTCTCAAAGGGTTTCCAGAAGGGTTTAATACCATATTAGGTTCTTTCTCATTTACTGTCAGTGTAAGAGGCAGAAGAAGCGAAATATTGGCCTTTAAAGAAGGCCTCAGGTAAGTATCTAGGAGGATATAGGGCTTAGAATCTTTAGCTTGAAAATGCTGAGTATCCACCAGGACATTCTTTGATCAACCATATTGTGTTTGATCCTGCTCTTACAGGATCCAAAGGAAACATTGAAACAAATTACTTGAGAAGGGTTCTGAGAGGAAGCCCTTCAGTTTGCAGCTGGGCAAACAAAGCAAGAGACCTTCCACGATAGCAGGGATATGTGTGCTTCTGTGTGTCTGTATCTGTAGGTGTGCACGTGTGTCAGTGCACCCAGAGAACAGACACCTTTGAAACCTGCTCATATGCTTTTCTCCAACTCCAGGCCATTAAAAATCATACACCACAACACACTTCTAACAATAATAACTGCGTACCTCAGCTTTTCAGAAAATGAAGTACAAGCAAATAGAGTGCCGAATGGGACTTTGAAACATTCTCCTTATTTTCTACTATATGTTATGTAACTAAGGGAAGTATATTAAAAGCTTACAGGTGTACACTCCAGTTTACTTTCAGACAACTCTTCCCCCTTTCTAATCCTCTTTTTGTATCTATACTATATCCAAAGTCTAAATCTCACTTTCCTATATGACTAGTCCTTCTGTATTTTGCAGGGAAATAACTGCCAGCAATGGGTTGCATGAGTAGATTTACTCTCTGGCATAGATATCCATGGGACTTCACTTTGAAAAATTCTAAGCTCCCAGTCTTTACCTGCTCTGGACCACATACAATCTGCTGTTGTACAGAAGGAAAATGCAAAGCTTTTAGCGTCTTAGCTACATTCTTCAAAAAAAATAGTAGGAAATAATGCTATTAGCATAATGCATGTCCTACAATTTCAGCTGAGATCCACTGAATTAAAATTCTTGTTCTGGCTGCTTTTATCCCAAACAATTTTTTTTTCCATTTACTGTGTCCTTGAGTTACTTTCCTGTCTATGACATACTGGGCTAAATTAAGTGTTCTGTGCAAAAAAAAAAAAGAGATTTTCGTGCAGCAAGAGCTGCTGCCACTTACAGTGCATAATAAAAAATAAAGCAGGCAGAAAAATTTATATTAAAGAGGAATCTAGTTTTATAACAGTAAATTAATTTTTTGTGTTTCATTGCTTATTCAAGAATAAAAGAGGTGGAAAAATATCTGGATTATACAATGGCATCTCTTGAAATAATGAACACAACCGAAAAAATCCTTCCCTTTTCCATTCAAATACAGTAAACGAAAAAAATGAGAGGCTCAGCTTTTGACTGAACCCTTGGAAATATCCCCACATTCATAGGAATTGTTAAATTGAGTTTTGTAATAATTTTGGATTCACCCTGGAAGTATAAATGACCTACCTCATAAATATAGAGCAGCTCCTGCCTTCATGACACATATCACTTCTCTTAATTCAAAAATTGCCACTGCACAAGCACTCAATGTGATTTTTGCATTTTATCTGGTGTTAAAATACAGACTGAAAGCCTTTCCTGAAGTAATTTTTAGCTGAATTATAGATAAGTAATAATTAATGTAACAATATTGTCAATATTGATATGTAGCCAAGGGGATCCTTACATGATGAAGGAAAACAGCATATGACAGACATCACCTTTCTTTTAAAGATGTTTCAGCAGGTAAATAGTATTTAGACTTCTAAATATGTTTTTGGCAGCTTCCCCCACCAGAGATTATTAAATAAATCAAGGTGTTATAGGAGAACATCATCATTTTTGTAGATTTATAATTTATGAAAAGTTGGGAAGGAAGAGCAAAAGGTCAAGTTCATCAATAAAAAGAAGTTACTAGAAGACTTTTTGAGAGATCTATACTTTTCAATGTATACATAACTGATTAAAAGGATGTAGACAAAGGACAAAATTTACTGTTAGTATTTAAGAATATCAGAACTTAAGCTGTCTTTGAAGGAGTGAAGATCATGCTGAGTGAGCCAAAAATAAAATGATAGAAAACATCAAGTACACTAGAAAATACTGTAAATGGGAAAAATCACTGCTAACTAAATATAAATAAATAATAGCATTACAATAACTGTTCTACCAATGAAGAACTGCTCAGGGCAGTTGTGTGAGAATGTCAAGAGAACCCTCAGTTAATGCTAAAGAAACAGCAAATAAAGTAATATGAATTATTATAAAGAGACTAGACAATAAAGTCAAAACATCACAGTGCAATTGTGAGTGTCTATTATTCAACTGAATATACTTCCTATTCTCTATCTAAATAAGGTTATGGCAAAGTAGGAAAGCCATAAAGTAGGACAGCAAGAAAATAACTTCTAAACTTCTGAGGAGACTAGTTTTATTGAGAACCCTTCAAGACCCTACATCTCAAGCAAGAAGCAATAGGAGTCTTTAAAGCAAGAAGTGGACACTGAGGAGGTGATGGGGATGCTCCTGCACTGTTTACCAAAATGTGGAAATTGAGGGGTACCACAGCAGGTTTACAGGGAATGGCAGGAAATACTGTTACATGTAGCCTACATAGCTCTGGGCAAATCTTTTGCTTTAAGATGTTTTGGTAGATCAATGTATAAAGAGACACAATGAAAATTGAGGCCATTTCATGGAGCTTGATATATCTGTCTTTCAAGGCAGTGGTCTGGATCCAGTTTCCACAGCAGAAAGTTTTGCTTTCTACTGGTTTTCAATCCTGTACTTTCTACAGGCATCCAGTTTGCTGTTGCCAATGATGAGATACAGCCTATGACTGACTTCTTATTTGGGGCAGGGGTTTTTCTACTCCTGCATGCTATCATCAAAGGCAGTAAAAATTCAAATTAGAAAAGAGACCCAGCGGAAGAGGACCTGGGGGTGCTGGTTGACAGCTGGTTGAACATGAGCCAGTGTGTGCCCAGGATGCCAATGGCATCCTGGCCTGTATCAGCAGTGGTGTGGCCAGCAGGACCAGGGCAGTGATTGTCCCCCTGTACTTGGCACCAGTGAGGCCACACCTCAAGTTCTATGTCCAGTTCTGGTTCCCTCACTCCAAGAAGGACGTTGAGGTGCTGGTACAAGTCCAGGGAAGGGTAACAAGCTCTAGAGAATGAGTCTTATGGAGAGTGGCCAAAGGAGCTGAAGTTGTTTAGTCTGGAGAAAAGGAGGCTCAGGGGGGACCTTATCACTCTTTATAACCACCTGAAAGGAGGTTTTAGTCAGGTGGGGATCAGCCTCTTCTCTCAGGCAACCAGCGACAGGACAAGAGTACATGGCCTCAAGCTGTGCCAGGGGAGGTTCACGCTGGACATCAGGAGGAATTTCTTCACAGAAGGGGTTGTCAGGCATTGGAATAAGCTGCCCAGGAAGGTAGTGAAATCACCATCCCTGGAGGTGTTCAAGAAACAACGGGATGTAGCTCTTAGTGCCATGGTCTAGTTGATAAGGTAGTGATCAGTCAAAGGTTGGACTCAATGTTCTCAGAGGTCTTTTCCAAACTAAATGATTCTGTGATTCTGTATTATAGTAGGATGTACCTTAACCAGTACATTTTTCTAGCTAAAAAGTATCAGAAATAGAAATATAAAGCTCACTCTCCATCAATTAGCTCATAAGTTAACATTTAAGTAATTATTTGAGATTTAAATTCCATTATCTGACCTGCACTGTCCTTAGCACAGGCTTCTCTTCAATGTCATGTACTCTGAACAACTTCTTACAAGAACCACCAGGATAGTTGCCCAGAGAGTTTCTAATACAATAAAAATCTGTATTGCAATGTGGCCCAGAGATTTGGTTTCGGTAACTAGGAAACTGCTCAGGGTTAGTTGATGAGAACTGAAACTTTTACTGACTTACTGCTTGTTAGAGCAAGTATCATGATAGGCAATGGAACAATCAGCTAGGGAAAGTATCAGAAGCCAGAAAAAAAAGTTATACTTTAAAATGTCCTGTCAACAGTAGTTGAAAAAATAATGGAATTTCCCATAATACCAGAAATTAATTTGAACCCATACATTGAAAGTCAGACTGTTCTGTGTTTAGGATTCCATCGGTTTGTTAAATCACATTTTAGATACAAGTCTTCATATGACATTCAGTTAGCACTAATAATTTGGCCAGCAAGAAACATCTTGATTGTATTGCAGAAGAGAGACTGAAAACTAATTGAAGTGGAAAAAGATATTCTTTTCACTGGGGAAATAAAGGAGAAAGGAAATATTAGGTTTTGTGATGTCATTCTCTGGGCTTCCAATTTTAATAAAACAGATGGATTATAAACAATCAGATTTTAAACGTAGCTCAAAGATTAGACTTCTGCCATCTTCTCAAAAAATTAAGGTTAACAGCAATGTTAAATTAGCCACACTCTGAAACATTAACATAAACAAGAAATAGATTATATTATGGAAAGTAGTAAAGTAGAAATAAATTAGGGAAGTACCAACTGATACTTATCATGTAGAAAAACTAATTCTGAGAAGCAATTCCTAACAGCCTATGAAATTCACTGTTCATGCCTAATAAAAATAAATATTCAGTTTTATATGTGCATGAGGATTCAGACAGTAATTTTCTGCTGGGTGCCTGGGAGCAAGTGTGTCATTCCAGAAATACACAGGATTTCTGCTGAAGATTGACCTCAGTGTGCTGCACACATGCTTCGAGTTGTGCCATGCTAGCAGGCAAATGAAACTGGTTGCCAAGAGAACAGAGACTGGCCTTCGAGGCACAAGCACCTAAAAGTCATTACAGAAGTGCTGTCAGAGGAAAAGGGCTTTCCAGGTTGTAGACAACATGGAAAGAAAGTTTGGGCTGATGTACATTGATGCATAATTTAATAGGATTGGAAGGTTTAGGTAGAATGAAATTGGTCTACTGTGTGAAGTCCTGGACCCCACTGAAATCACTGCCTTTTGATATTGATGTAAGCATGTATTACACTCAAAATACTGTTTATGGGCAAAGTAGAAATACACATATGTATATATAAAGACCATAATTTACTATTACTATAGTAACACTACTACTGTGGAAATCTTCAGAATCTAGTAATTTTTAGTTCCGATCTGAATATTAGAGGAAAAAAAATAATACAGCTAGAATTTTTATACACAATCAGGGCAAGTTGCCAACACCTGGAGTCATTTTCTGGGAGGAATGTAATGTTCTTTCTGAAAGTTTCTTTTTCCTCAGTCTAGAATACTCCCAGATCAATTTTTATCTGCTTACTACCACACATTTTAGGCTTTTTTCTTTCTCATGTGAGCTACAGCTCTATGCTACACCTGAATGGTCTATATATGATGTATTTTTATACATGCTGGACACAATTTCTTTGTTCTCTTTGTGACATTTGAAACTGGTTTTGTACAACTCTACCTTTTTTTTTTTTTTTTTCTCTAGAGTATCAGTGATATGTTTATAGCTATGGGATTTCCATTACATGTCTGCCCATGTCTGTGCCACATCCTGTGACTTCACTGTTCAACAGTCCTGCTGTTGTATCAGACATGTATTTCTCTACACTACATTGTTATGTCAGAGTCATAAATATCTCATTCTACTTACAATGATTGCTGCTTGCTGCTACCTCTGTAAAACCATGGTTGTGCCACACAAAGATGATCAATCCAAAATAAATTAGACATAATCATCACGTCAGTTACAGAAATTGTCACAGCTAAAACGAGTATGAAAAACTGCAACAGGTGAAGAAAAGTTTGAACTGAGCATTGCTCTCAAGCCTCAGTCCTGGGACCTTGTGGATTCATTACAAAACTTCTGGCTTGTTACCAGTAACGGCAATATCATATTATAGGGCTGCATGATTGCACAGGGCTGAGATACAACCCACTTCATAGAAATTACAGTCTGAACTGAGTGAGATTTGTTTGTGCTCACCGTTAGTGGACACTGGGATTTGTTATGGTTTTTATTTCATGGTTTAATAGAAACTAATGCATAGAAAAGTGGTTTTGCATACAACGTAAATGTCTCTGGGAACTGTAGCAGCTCTGCAGGATGCAGCAGGTAGCAGACTTTGTGCAGCATTAGTGCAGAGGGGAGAAAGGGATGGACAGGTCTCTTTTAATGCTATCACGTGCAGATAATCAGTGAGAGAGCCTAAACCCTGCAGTGGTGAGCCTTGGTGGTAAAGCATTTCTCCTAAAGCTGCAGCACCACTGAGTTAGCACTGGTTATCACTGCATTATTGCATCAGGTACAAAGAAGGAGGAGTCAACCTTAGTCCAAAATCAGCCAAAGTAATTTGCTCTGTCAGTGCTCAGACCATTTCTTGACCAAATTAACAGGAAGCCTTTTATTAGTTTCAAGTGAATTGGGAGAGTTCCCACATCGACACTTGCAGAGATTTGGCAGCGATATTTACTAAGCCATTTTGCACCAGCACAAAGGAAAATTATGAACAGTGATTACTTTTCTAGAGTTCTAAAATTAAATCACAAAATAAGTAGATATTACAGGATTTCCAGTAGTAATTGATGTGTAGAAAAAGCCTGAAAATATTTTTAAACCTTGAAAATAAAAATCTGACTAAAAGAAGACTTGTAAGGCCATAAGATCTTAAGATACTGGCATAGAATTAAGAAGAAGTATTTTTATTTTAATAAAAAATAAAATATTATAAAGAAATAATAAAGAATGCCACACCACCTCCTGCTTTATATATTTATTGCTCTGTTAATGCTAGGAAAGCAACACGGCTCAAGAGATGCTCTAAAAGTGTAAGTCCCAAAGAAATATCATGTACAAATATTCTATATTATTCCCTGATTCTTTCTATTCCTTTTTAAGGAGTCTGAAAATTCATTTCTATCATAGTAAATTTTCAAAGGCTTATTTTGATTTCATACTTTCATCTTGACAATTACTCTTTATTCAGTGGATCAGAACTCCTATGCGACTGTAAATCATAATTAAAATATGTTGCAGTAAACAAAGGCTGTCCAACTGGGTGTTTCCTGTTCTCTTCTAACTTCTGGAGATGTACAGCAAATTCATCTGTGACTGTCTTTCATCACTTCATTGGCATTGACATGACCATTATTATTTTGCGAGCTGTTTCCCAGTATGTACTCTCTTCCTTGCTGGATTAAAGTTTGGTGAGGTGAGGGTTGAGGTTCAGGTGAGGGTTCAGACAACAACCTCAGTATCACTTTTTTTCTCTTGGAGCCATCTCTGCACTGACAGATGGGACCAAATGTCGAGGGTGGTGGAAATAGGAAGCCCTGAAAGACTGAAGACTCAGAAAGGCTCAGCTCAGCAGACAGTCAATCTCTGAACTGTTACACACAGCAGCACAGTTTGGACTTAGAGTACACAGGTCCTACTTTGGAAGAAAGACATATTACATTGGCCAGAAGTGAGACCATTCTTTGTTTTGTGGAAGAATGCTGATATTAATTTTTGAGAGAGACAATGGGAAGCAGCTGTCCTGTCAGCAATGGTTGAAACAAAAACCCTATTAAGACAAGCTTCCTTCTCAGCATTTCTCATAAACTAAGAAAAACACTGACTTTCTAGTACTCAAAAGTTAAAGAAATAAAATGTAATTTGATCTTTTTGCTCTTTTTTGCAGGAGTTTGACCATTTACTCTGACTGTAGAAGAACTGTGGAGACACCTCTGTATACCAGCCTCCATTGTCTGTTTAGTAAAGACATGAACCTGAGATGAGATCAAGTGGTACACTTTTATTCAGATCTCTGAATTTGACATGCCTCTTAAGCTCTGGTCTCTAAAATTTTACTCTATCTTCAGAAGACATTTCTCGTTCCTAGCCACTTAACATTGGGGAAAAAAGTCTACCTGAAATGCAAGAAAAAGTGTTTTAGAGCCTTTTAAGATTTATTTTCCCAAACATTTCAAGTTAACTATAAAATACCCTAATCACAGTCTCTCCTGCCAGGAAAAGGAGTCCTATTGATTCACTGTCCTTTACAGCTAGGCTTTAGGACTGAAAACAGTGATATACCAAACAATTTTTAAATCATGAATATGGGTTTCTCTTTTCAGAGTCACTTGAAAATGTGGCACACAACAGTTCAAAAGTGCGCAGCCCATTATTTTTCAAAAATCTTAAAAAAAAAGCTCCAGAGTGCTGTGCATCAAATGGAAATGATTTGACCATTTGTAAATCTGTACTTTTAGAGCAAGGAATGGAATATGGGACTGGAATTGCTTTATATGCCACAAACTATTCTGTTTGATGGTAAGTCCTCCCTCAATTTCTCTTAGTATTTTCCAAACAAGGAAGGCTGTAGAAGTTAAATCCCAGATTACCCTCACCAGTGCAAAAATCTTCAATACTGTCATAGAGCTCTTTTTTTCTAATAAAAATGATTTTGCTGGAAAAATCCATGAAGCTGCATCTTTAGGCAAACCCTTTTAAATCTTACCTTTTGGAATGTAACTAGGTTCTCCCTGGAATATGGAAGAATCTTCTCCTGTGTATATGTGGTCTGTGGCACTCCTCTTGACTTTTTCTCCATGTGATGGAGATTGTGGGACTAGTTGGCCAAGGCTTTGATGTGAATCTGCCTCTCCTACTGTGGTTTCTAGAGAAAGTCTAAAGCTCTTTACAAAAAGCCAAATTCTGTTACAGGAACAACAGAACATTTTTCACATAACAAAAGCTCAAAGTAAGGAAAACAGGAAATTAAACTAATTAAACTTCATGCCTTGGAAAATGTTGTTAAACAACATCTCCATCTCCATCTCAGACCACAGTGCATGTCTTTGCTTCTAGGGAGTTACACAGCAGCTCCCACATGGCAGTCAACTGCTACCTAGGGAATTTTTTCACACTGTCACTCTTTACAGTCCCTGAGATTGAGCCTACATAGACACATCAAACAGCTCTAGAAAATACTCCTGACCCCTGTGTGTCAGTGATTTACACAGCCAAACTTTCAGATCAGTCATTGAGTGTGCTCAGTGTCGACCAAGGCCATCCCTGGAATACCCTGAGTGTGCTTCCAGCTGAAGACTATTCCCAAAAGATGGACTGGAGCCAGTCCTCCATCTCAGGGGTTCAGAGGGTCTCATAGTGCAGACAGGGGCTGCTCCATGCCAGCTGAATGCAGTGCCAGAGAATGGGATGGCAAACATCAACATAGGTTTAATCTCTCCAAAGAGTCTGAAGTGTCTGCGGAGCCTCTAAGCCAGAGCCACCACACAGGTGCTGATGGATCTGCCCATCACACCTTGCAGCTCCCTCCCCTCCCGAGCAGCCTCCAGGGAAAACTCTATCTCCAGTCCCAGTGCTTCCAGCTCCGTCAATATTTCTTTTAAATTGACCTGTCAAAGCAGTGGGCAAAAATCAAATAAGCAATTGCAGGTTTTTAATTTATATATAAAATCAAGGGGAATAATGAGTAGTGTGGGTCAATTCTGTAACACAGATAATCTCTGTAATGCATAGTTCACTTATCCAAACTAACACTGGGTGTTGATTTTGCATAAATGAGCATTTTCTCTCTGCCTTGGTAGGCATTGTATGAAGAAGCAGAGAAGGAAGAAAAATTGCTGTATCAGACCTGATTTGCCTACTAGGATCATCTCACCATAGCAGTTTACCAACCATTTTGTTTAGATCTGTTGTAACCTCTACCTTCAGCAATTTGCAAACTTTGACATCTGGCTTAAATAAATATTTCAATGCCGTGAAGTATTTGTGTGGACCTTATTTACCTGTGGTATATAGAAGGTCAGACTAGAGGATATGATGCTGTCATCTGTCTCTTGCTTCAGTAAGGCTAGGAAAACCTGACATTTTCAATAATGTTTTGTTCAAGGTATGTTAGAAGAACAGATGAAGTCCCCTTGTGATGTAACTTTTAAAGGAGCCCTCTAGACCAACCTGCAGTTATATGATTAGCATAAACCAAGCATCTACTTCCAAAAAGTATTCTTTTAGGTGAGAGCAAACAACAAAAGAAAATGCCAACATGTCCCATTTCTCAAATCAGCTACCCACTGAGAAAGGGAAATAATTCTTTTTCAGGGCTCTGGATTTCTGAAAAAGTAATATGATTAAAGCCCATAAAAAAGAATTCAATATAGGGGACAGAATCTTACCATACTTTTGAGCATATGTATATGCATTTTATATTAATTTTCTTTTTCTTTTTCCTTTTTACTGAATATGCTCTGATGTTCAACGAACATATACAAATTTTCATTAAAAAGGAATATTTAGAAAAAATGAAAACTTCTTTTAACAAAAATTTAAAAGTGGCAAACTGTGCTGCAACTATAGTGGAGCACGGGTACATACTGCATTTTTAAAAAGAGGAATTATGTAGGTGCAAGGAGGAAACAAGATGAAATGCTGACCGAACTGACTAGAAACAAGTCTGTTTAGAAGGCAATGTATCCATACTTCAGGGAAATGGATATTAACCCTATTTTGAAATGCTCTTGCTTCTTTCTTTTGCCTGTGCACTTGCTTCAGGTTAATGGTTCTCTAATGCTTGAACGAAGTACAGCCTATTTTCTTGAATTTAGCCTAGATTTCCAACCAAACAATAAAAAGAGAGCAGACTGTGCACATTGTAGTGCAAAGAATAGGAAATAATCTTCCTGCAGTAGAATTTAACCTTAAAAAGGATACAAACCAGAAAGTCAGAGAGGAGTCAAAGGGGAAAAAGGAGGGAATGGGAAATGGGAGTAAGTCAGGAAAGAAAATATAGAGAAAGCATAGGTAGAGACAACAATTTTTTAACTGTGAGAGATTTATATTTCTGTGAAAGAATCAAAGCAGCTACAGTACAGAGGGGAATATAAAAATTTCATTAGTGACATGGAAGAATAGATTTTTCAAGTCTTTGGGACACTGAAACTGCAGACTTTTAAACAATGGATATATTTTCCTCACTCTGGATCAAATCTTGAAACTTTAAGCCAGCTGAAAAACATATGAAGGTGTTTGGACAGGTGTGCAAATAGTGCCAGAGAAGCTATAAGAATTCAGACTGAGGGACTGCATTGCATGTGAGGACATGTTTTACAGGAATGACTTTTTATAACTTTGAAAAAAAGGAAGTATGATTGAGGAAAAGAAAAGTTTTAAAGCCCTTGGTAAATAAGTTTCTGTGTTTTGGAGAGAAGACAGAACAAACTTTCAGAAAGGCAAAAATTGGTGAGAGAAGTCCCCACGCCAAATGTGGGAGCTATACACCAAGAGGAGCAGCTATCAGTAGCATCTTCTCTGATGCTGCTGACAGCCTGTCTGGAGAGGGATTAGCAAAAGCAGGGCTGCTGCTAGGAGTGGGACACATGGCTCAGGTGCCCCAAATGCTGATATGTCCTGAGAGATGGTGTTAAGAAAGGAGGCACTGAGGTGACATGAGGAAACTTGCCAGGTCTCCTCTGGGGGTGCTAGGAGAGCTGCAGGCAATTTAGCAGTCCATGCTTTTGTGCTCCTGGTGCACTAAGGTGAAAGAAGCCTCTTTGAACAGAAACATTGAGCATTTGGGAAGAGTGAAATAATGAGTGAAATGAGGTAGGGGACAGGAAGAGCAGGCGGAATCATACAGCACTTAGAGACTTATATGTGCACAGTTATCCATACACCCACTGAGTCTGTCTTGGTAGAACTCCTACTACTCTTGACTGCTTTTATAACCATCAGTGATCACGTCTTCACTGACTTAAAGCGTCTTTCCTTTATTGAATTCTAGGGGATTTCTTTTGTCGTGAATCTCTCAGTGGGAACTCTGTGAGGTACTAAGTTTTTGATACCTCAAAATGGAGAAGGGAGACAAGAAAACAACCAGTTTTTATTGCAACACAGAAGCAAAGACATACTTTCTGTACTGTCCAAATATAAGGAACAATTTCAAACCCTGTGGAAAAAGATACAGAGGAAAAGTCATAGGAGATAGATTAAAAGTAGAAAAGGAGGTTACACAATTGAGAATTAGTCTAATTTTATACGGGAGACATGACCATACCAGTTACATTATAAATGTAGTTATAGATTTAATATCTGTTTAATATTCATAAAATTAAAATACATAACTAGGAACAAAAAAGCCTAAAGGTTAAAGACTTTTCTGGTTGACTCATGGTTTGTAACTGAAACTTGATGCCTGAAACCCAAGACTACTGACAATTTGTAGCAAATACCAGCACTGTTGCTAAAAAAGGAAGGTTCTGGCTACTCCTGGTAATATCCCCTAGAGGCAAACAACAGGAGCTTAAAGTAACACTGACCAGAAAATGAAATAACTTTCTTAAGGTGTGAGTAGCATACTCAGAAACATTTAACATGTTTTTTGCTCTGCTACCGGTTTCTTAAAATGCATGTCTGTGTGTGCATTGTTCCATAACGAGAATTTTTCTGCCTATATTTCCATGCCTACTTAAATTTAACAACATATACTGTCATTCCTCTGAAATTGGAAAGATGAACAGATTTTGAGCTCACTGCAGAGATTCCTCACAAGTGGGTTTTCAGCACTCTGTGCATTAAAAGACCCTGATTTTGAACAGCTCAGTGGGGTTATTTGTATTTATTTAAACTTAAAAATGCTACTGAATCAGATTATCAGAATAATGCAGAAAACCAAAAAAACATACAAGGCTGTGGAGGATCAAGCATAATGTCTGACATTTCATTGAGCTTTGTAATCAAGAAAGAGATAGTTTTTATTGCACCGTGTCTGTAGAAATATCAGTTATTTATGCAGACTATTGACTAAAAATAGACTTACCCCGTGAAACAAAATTTAGCAACTGTGCATCATCAGATTGACTTTTACCACTTGAATTCTGATTCCTAAAGTTAAAACAGTAGACTAGAAAGTAGTCAAAGTTGTGAATGGTATATTCTGAATCATTGTGAGTTACTGTGACCAGAACCAGGGACTTTTCCAAAGTCTTGTACACAATTTTGCTTTAAATTGCATGCACCTACAACATACTTGAAGTAAACAATACGAGGAAGTAATATATTACTTTTTTGACACAAAAAAATCGTTAATCATGTAAAGGAAAAGCTGTTAAATGTATTTTAAATATTGAAACAATTTAATGTGTTTACAATATTGAAACATTGATATTAAATAGTCCTAAAAAGAAAAAGATAATGATACGAAATGTTGATGCTACCATTTTTCTTGCATGGATAGAGTAGAAAACATTCACCAAGTCTTTTGAAAGGCAAAGAGGACTACAGTGAATCCATAAGAGCCATTATTCATCTGTGGAATTTTGAACTTTAAGTTAGTGCTATTCAATGCCCATTGCTCTGATTTTCTTGTCAACTTTATGTTTAATGAAGTGAATCAGCATTATGTAATTAATTTTGATAGCTCAAAACTGTCAATCAAGACAAAGCAGTGCTGGTTTTATTATTGATTATTTATTCCCTTACTTTATATAGGCCTCTTTCAGTTATGAACTTGTTTACATTTCCTGGTAATTTCACATGCCAAAATAACCTGCTCAAAATCAGTGACTTAGTCAGTTACTGAGAGTATTGAATTAAAGCCACGTTCCAAGCTTGCTACACTCACTGAACACTGTTATTAAAGGTATCCTATACAGAATTTTGACAGTGCAACTCATGAGATTCTGTTGAAATTACTGTATTCCACACTGAGGCATATAATTTATACTGGTCTTCAACACAGAAAATAAATTAATACTCAAGGTTTTACTGCTCTTTCAATGTTAAAAAATAATAGCCAAGTATATCTTCATTATAATGAAATCATACCACTTCAATCTAACTCTGTCTAGTAGTACACTTCAGTTACCCTAGTTCAAAATAAAAGGACAGAGATTGTTCTGAAGGTTAGGACAGAATAACAGGATACCCTTTTGCTTGCTTTTCTTTCTGACTCTCTCATCCTCTGATCCTGCTTACATTAATATTTCTAGTACTGAATTTGAATGTCAGAACTGGAAAGGTGAGTTACTAATGCACTCAATTTTCTTTACTGGACTTTGGATGGGAGAAATACAGTGCATGTTGTCTATATATGGCTTTAAGGTTGTGCAAATCCAATACAATGATCCCAGTGCCAATCAATATGCTATTCAGAAAGCATATATTGAATGTTTTTAGAGAAGAAAATGGATGTGGAACCATGTCTGATTATTGGTTTTCTTTCTAATTGCTTATTAATGAATTATACAGAATGATTTTTGTTTTCTAATTTAGTCTTTATTGAGATGACTCTAAATCTTTTTACCATTATCATTGCATTTTAAGAGTTGGAATTATCCATTTATAAAGAGAAGAAAAAAGAAA
Organism: Atrichornis clamosus; assembly: GCA_013400975.1. NCBI lineage: Eukaryota > Metazoa > Chordata > Aves > Passeriformes > Menuridae > Atrichornis > Atrichornis clamosus. The sequence goes on from WBMZ01003780.1 coordinate 158,111, forward strand.
AACATAAGCAGAAAGATTATCTTTGGTACAAAGAACTTGCAAGCTAAATTAAAGGGATGAAAAAGGCAAATAATGAGTGTTTGGAAATACTGAGAAAACATGGACTGGTTAACTGTTTAAAGTCTTAGAGTGATGGTAGGTGGATATGTGACTTATACAAATATCTTGAACACTTCTTGCTCAACGTCCATAACTGGTGATAGAAGAGAGAATCTATGGATGTCAGTGATTGTCTCCTGTTAGTTACAGAGAAGTATTTCCCTGCTAATGCTATTGAAAAGTTAAGAAACACTTGTTGTCATTGTCCAGCTAATTTTGCTAATTCACTTTGGACAAAATACGTAAATCTATCTTTGTTGGATTATTCATTATGATGAGACACCCCAGGCAACACTCTTCCCACAAGACAGTCAGCCAGTGAGCAGTCACTGTGGAGTCTGCCCCAACAATAATCTCTATATTTATTAGTTTCCATAAAATTAGTCAGTTAATTCTGAGATAGTAATCTGAAATTTGTGCAATTTAGAAGAAAACCTTCATCCTAGAAGTATTTTCCTAATCCCTTTCCTTTCAAATTTTCTTGCTGTTTCAAACATTGTCTGTAAGGTACAATCTAAAATCCATCAAATGTTATTTTTTAAAGAGAATGATGTGAGTTAGCACTTTAGAAAGCAGTCTTTCTTGTTTTGCTACTCTTCCCTGTATATAATATTCTTTATCACGTCATAGCATTTTACTAGACAAAACCAAGACCAGACTTTTGATCCCATACTAAGATAATCCTGGGGCTGAAGTGAAAATGCAAAACCTGATGGTGTCTCTGAGTATTTTCCTAAGACATATATCTTTTCTGAAGAGGTAAAGGTTTTTGTTGTATTCCTATTTTGAGAACATTGTTCCAGTCTGATTTTAGGTACAATGAAGATTCAAGATTTTGGTTGCTATTGAAAAGATGTACAGTCCAGAACATGTCCTCAAGGGTGTTCCCAAGAATTCTGCTCACAAGGAATAATTTATGCCTCTGGAGACAGTCGAGACAGTCTTCTGTCTCTATGCCCAAACAAGTAAAGATAAATCAGTACTGCCAAGTATTTAGTTTCCACTGTTATTTTCATTTTCCCAAAATATAGAGTCATAGAATCATTAAGGTTGGAAAAGACCATTGAGTCCAACCATTGACCCAGCACTGCCAAGTCCACGACTAAACCATGTCTCTAAATGCCACACCTATGTGTTTATTGAACACTTCCAGGGATGGTGATGCTATTACTTCCTGAACATCTTGTTCTAATTCTTGACCTCTCTTTCAGTGAGGACATTTTTCTTAATATCCAATTTAAACCTCCCCTGGAACAAATTGAGGCTGCTTCCTCTTTGTCCTATCACTTATTACCTGGGAGAAGAGGCTGATCCCCACCTGGCTACAACCTCCTTTCAAGCAGTTTTAGAGAGCAATAAGTTTGCCTCTGAGACTCCTTTTCTACAGACTAAACACCCCCATCTCCCTCAGCTACTCCTCACTGGACTTGTGCTCCAGACCCTTCACCAGCTCCATTGTCCTTCTCTGGACACACTCCAGCACCTCAACGTCCTTCTTGTAGTGAGGGGCCCAAAACTGCACACAGGATTCAACATGTGGCCTCACCAGTGCCAAGTAGAAGGAAACAATTGCTGCTGCTGGCCACACTGTTTCTAATACAGGCCACGCCACCTTACTGGCCACCTGGGCACACTTCTGGCTCAGTCTGAGGTCCTTTTCCACTGAGCAGCTATGCAGCCATTCTGCTCCAAGCCTGTAGCACTTCACATCTTAAGCTCTTTCAACCATGTTGTATTTTGGACAAAAAAATGCTCTTTATGAATCATTTTAGATGAGTGACAGTTGCAATGTACAAATTGATGGAACCACAGACAGTGCAGAATGGCTGAAGAGGGAGGGACCCTGGAGATTGCCCAGCCCAAACCCAGCACCAACCACAGCTGCCTGCAGCAGGTTGCTCACTGCTGTTGTATTCAATTGGGCTTATGGATCTCTTGAGGAAAAGCAGCTCTGCACAAATATTTTCAAGCCAAAATTAAAATATTCATGGAGGAATAACTTGGCACCTCACTCAGTTTCTCATATATTTGAGCTACCCTCTGATGAAATACTTTGTCTCTTTTAATTAAACAATTCCTTAAATTAATTAAACAATTGACTTAAAACAATTTTCATTTTACAAGTCCTCTTTCTCACGGGGAAGTCTCTTTTTCCTGTGAGAAATGGATGCCAGGAAAAACTGCATGTTCTCTATCAAAAAAAGTTAAATCCATACATTTTATTAGTTACACTCAGTTATTCTCAGTAATAAGCAAGTATTTATTTTGTCTGTGCTGAATATTGCCCTGAATACTATGAGAATCTGGTCTTTTGATTCTGGAAAATAATTGTTAGTGAAGATAACTGGTTTTTACCACATTGTTGTTTGACTCTGTGAGTGGATAGATTGCACTTCAAAGCTGGACTATATTTTCTGTTCTGCTTAATATGAATCCAATTTCAGCCAGAAAAGAGTAGCAATGAAGTCTCTTGGTGCTTTGTCACTCTCATGCCTGTTTCAGCTGCAGAAATAATCAATGTTACTTGCTGGGGAAAACAGAAGAACTGTATTAAAGAGAAATGGTCTTTTTGTTTTGTAGGTAACTGTTTGATACCGGGCAATGCGTGAATGCCTTGAACAACATTAAATTGTCTCATATACAAGAAAAAATATTAAATGAGGAATAAAGTGCAGGAAATATTTGTAATTCTGAAAATAATTAATATGCAAATTTTTTAAAAGATCATATTGTTCAGAAGTGGGAACCCTGTTTCATTATCAAGTTTTTACTCTCTTGACAGCTGCAGGAGTCAAGGCTGACAACACAGGGATTGTGTAGGTCTTCAAAATGCATCTTACATGGTTCCACCTGGAGCATCCTCCTCTCAGTAACATCTGCTGCATTCCCAAAGGGATCCCTGTGTGCAGTGTATGCATCCACCTAGGACAGCATGTGACTAGAAACATTCCTGCAGGCTCAAACTGAAAATTACTTCACAAAGTTGGTAATTAGTATTTCTGTACTTGTTATATCATGTTTCTAAGTACCAAAAAAATAAAAATAAAAAAGGAGAAAATTCAGTAAAACAAAACCCACAAGACCAGAAAGAGACAGATAATGAGAAAAAAATCCTGTAGTAATATTTTAAAACAAAATCTTACTTAATTTGGATAAAGCAGCAGATTATGTATCAAAATCTGAGGAGTTGGGTTTTGAGATTGGAAGAGTTTTTAGAAAGAATAATATGAAAGGTGAATCTGAATAGAAGCTCAGAGAAGTAAGAAAAGATGGAGAATTCCAGCAGATAATAATTGCTACCTTGAGAGAACAGAGTGAGAACCCTTAGTTCCTGAAGGTCCCTGAATTCCCTCTTTGCTTCCAGAGGAAAAGTGTGCCATGCTCAGCTGAGACCTGTCCATTTCTCACCTCATACAATTATTGAGGCAGTAGAAAATGGCATTTTCACCTCTTGTGTAGAAGTGTAGACACAGAAAAGCTATGGTGGAATTAATCTCCTCTGACTCTAACCAACTAACGGATATCTAGGCTAAGCTGTTTTAAAGGCTTCTTTTATTCTTAGTGATGAATAGAGGAGAGATGCTTTGCCCCAGTACAGAAGTGCCATTACTCATCGATAGTAACTACACAATGAATCTGATTTTCAATGATTTACCATCTTTTTACTTCGATTGTTTTGCTGTCTTCATGCAGGTTTTTAAAATTTATCTTTGTTCTTATGCATATCCTAAAAGTTAAAAATGGTAGGATACCATTTTTACCACGTAGCAGTTCAAAAAGTCTACTAAATTTAAAAAAATATTAGTTAAATGAAGCAATCTCAAAGATGATCACTGTGCAGGACTCTCATTCAAATCAATGAAAATGTATGTTCTTAAACCTGGAAAAAATCTATGAGGTCTAATTATAGGCAGTTAATTGCTTCTAGTAACAGCACTCTGAAAAAAAATTCACAGCTTTTCTTAGGACTGCAGAAATTGATTCAAAAGTTCCACCACAATTCCTTGAAACAGAAAGGAAAGCTTTCATTATTTATTGTACTGAGACATTTATAATTAGCGGCATGTTATGTTTCATGAAAATAAAGTTTTCATAGCACTTTTCAGATATGTTCTGCTCACTAAAAATAAAATGTAGCTTTCTCTAAGTGAATTATAATACAAAATATGTTAGTAATGCCTTATTTATCATCAAATTTTTATGTACTATACATTATGTACTATTCATTATAACAAATTTTAAAAGATTTATAGAACCATTCTCTTGTGAGGAGTGCATAGTTTTCAAAGCTGTATTTTTCAGGGCCACGTGCAAATATACCTGTGGCTTGTATGGATACAATTGAGTAAAATAATTATCATCATCATCATCACCATCATCATCATCTGTAAGAAGGGAAACTTCCTGAAAGCTTGTCAGTTTTGAATAGATAAATACTCTGGTTTAATAAATCATGTTACTTCTGACACAAACCTTGTTCTTCTTGTATATTGAGGCCATCAAATCGGTGGGGCAATATGCAACCTTCTCAAACATTAATTGTTGTAGCTAAAGTGGACACAGAACTTTGACTGTGTAAAGGTTTTCTGTTAGTCAACAATAAATATTTCATTTTAAAAATACAAATACAAGATATCTCATTAAAGGTTAATGAAAGGTTTCTTATGAAAAAAACCAGTTATGAATTAATTAAAGGATGAAGCCCTCACTCTTCTTTCCCCTTCTGCCTTCTTACCTATAAAGGAAGAAAATGTGTTTTGGAGCAAGAAACAAATAGGCCAAAAGGGAGAGACTAATAAAGGAGAAACAAATATTTATGCAGGATTTTGTTTTTTACATTGCTAAAGGGGAGAAGTAATATTTAAGTTTGCAAACTTGATTCCTTTATTCTTTTCTGTTTAAGTCTATATGCCATGATAAATAATATTTAAAATCTATTTCTTTTTAAGAACTAAGACATATCTGTAAGAGTCCTTAATACATATTTACACCATTAGTTATCTAAATATTTACAGGAACATCCCTAAGAAAATTTTTGAATTTATAAGTAGTTTTGAGTCCACTAATTCAGTTGTAACAGGTTTTGGAAGGTCTCTGTTGTTAAGAAAATTTAATCAGTTTAATAAAAAAGTTCAGTATCACTTATGAGACTGTAGGCAAAGTCCATATGACTACACAAAAACACAGTCTAAATATCCACATTCCGTTTAATGCTCCTTATTAGATTCAATAGAGAAAAAAATTCTTGTAAGCAACTCATACCATCTTAAGAAAGTTATTCAGAAATGACTGAAGCAGTTGTGTATTTAAAGTACCCATTCTCTGCCAACAAAAAAAGCAATATGAAGTAAAGAGACATCTGCACTGCACATTTAAATTAGACACTGCATATTTAAATTAGAACAAGATGAATTGCACTATGCTTCACATGATAGTCTTACAAGGGAAGGAGAGCAATACAGTCTAAGCTAAAGAACTGTTAAGGTGTGGTAATTGGGTAGAGAAAAAGGTGTACAGAAGTTATTGAACTGCGCTGTAAGTGTAATTATTACTGGTTTTCTGTTAAATTTGATTTATTGACGTTCTGTATATATTTATCTCCCAGAGACTTCATCGAGACATTTTTCCTACTGACTTTATGATGAGGTAGTGGATTTTCATTACATTTGCAAGAGACACCGAGCTGTGAGAAAGACACTGCAAATTCAAAAGTGGGCAGAAAACACATAGGTTATTCAAAAAGGACAGATGTGAACTTCTACACTTAGGTAACAAAGCTTGCACCAACATGAACAGGAGAACAAGTTGGGCAGCTCCTCTTCACAATCAGAGCTGTTGGTGACATGAATTACAAGCTCAAGATGAGTCTAAAAGTGTGTTACTCTTCCACTGCAAGCCCAATTCTGTAACGCTTCAACAAAACCCTTGTTTTATTTAGGAAAATAACCTCTCCATTTTGTTGGCAAGGGTTTATCTAGGGTAGTGTGCAGCCTGGAATACTTCTGTAAAGTCATTCCAGGAAAGGCATAGACTGGTTGAAGGCAGTGTGGGAGAGACAAAGAGAACATTATCTAGAAAATATGGTCTGTGAAGGCAGACTGAGTGGACTCCATGTTTAGGTACTTAATTTATTTATGGAACTTCACCTATCTCCCATGAGTTCTTAGGACAACTAAAGTCATACAGATTGTTTTTATTCCTTCCAGAGACACATCTTTTAGTCACAAACTTCTCTACTGTGGAAGTTTCCTATTGAAACCACTTTTGCTTGTACTTTTTCTGCAATTTACAGATTATTTCTGAGCAAAATATCTAGAAAATAACACAAACGGAGGGGCCAGACTTGATGAATTCCATATGATGGATAAACTGTTCTGGTGTTAACTCTCTCAGCCACAAAATTTTGAGCTTACTCTTAAACTAAAGAATTGTCTCCAGAGCATGTTAATTTCGCTTTAGAGGTGAACAGAATGGTCTCCTCATGACCACCAAATTTCTGTGATTTGAAGATGGAAAAATAAAAACCAACTTGAACTGCAGCTGGAAGTCTTTGAAAATTGACAGAAAAATGACAAAGCGATAAAGCATGTCAGCATGTACCAATATTCACTCCATGGGTCCAGCTACTACCTCTATTTGCTTTTATGATGAAAAATATTTCAGTTTTCAAAATATCACGTGGTGGTAATCAGATGCCCTAAGTCAGATTCCCTGCTGTTTTGGAACAGCTGGGTGTTAGCAGAAGCACAGAACGAGCAGTAGCAGTTGTTTCATTTTTACCCTCCCCTATAAAATCGGAGTACTTAAGAGAATTTAGAAACAGAGGCAGACAAAATGTTTCTAATTTTGAAAATCTGCCATAAAATAGAGGATAACTTTTAGTGAAAATTACTGTAAAAGTGGGGGCTTTTTTTTGGTTTTGTTTGGGGTTTTAATTTGGTTTTGATTTTGTTTGATTGACTCTAGACTGCAGGGGATAGATAATGCCATGGTTATTCATATTTAAGCAAGGATTTTTTTTCCTGAAAGTATTATATTTTTAGGTGAGTTGCAAGACTTTTTCCTAAGAGTAATTTAAGGAATTTTCAAAAAGCCAAAGGGAATAATTGGATTACATAATTTAAGAAATATTTTATTAGAAATCAGAAGACAATGTTACATTATGCTGTTGTAATTGTATTTGCAGATATTGAAATAAGAAAGTGCTTACAGGGAAAACAGTTAAGATAATGGGAATTAGTTTGTTCCAAATGGAAATGGATAAAGGAAATTTTGGTTTTTTTGGGCTGAACAGCTTGTCTTCTGATAAACCAAACCATGTATTTTCCTCCCAATTCTCTAGGTAGTATGAAGAAGGTAAAGGCCAGCACATTAAATGCAACATCTCTTTGGAAATGTAGCTCAATGAGGATGTGGTAAAAGTCTCTTTTTATTTCTGCCTTATTTTGTTGAGAATCTTGAATGGCTTTAAAGACCATTCCTCAGCCTGAAAAGTCCTTTTGGTCTATTCTCTTGGCTTTATAATTGCTATCTCATATTCCTATATGAGAGGAATTCAAACAACACTGCTGTTACTGGAGCAAATAAGAATTTCTGAGGTCTGATGGCAAATTTCATTACGTTTTGGCAGTTAATCATCTTGAGTGGAAAAGTTAATGTTCCTTCTCTGGTAAATAGAGGACATGAAGAAGAAAGCCAGAACATCTCAGCATGGGGAGCATTTCTAAACTAGTGGGTACAGCTGCTTTCCCAGAAAACCACCTTTAGATACCCAGCTGTATCTGGTTGGTGCTAGAAAAGGCATTTCTAGGCACACGCCTTTCTCATGGCCCAGTAACTACACAAACCAGCACAGTCATACCAGCGACCCTTGGGTCAGGAGCAGAGCTCTGAAGTCTTTCCTGGTAAGGAATGAAATGAAGTGAGACATTGGCAGGACAAATCCCTGGATAGCAGGGATGTTTCCTTCTGTTTTCACCCACTTCACCTATTGCACACGGAATATCTTTTGTGCTTTCACTTCTCTCTCATTCAAAAAGTCTAGATCATTGCTCAGCTTTGTATTTCCAGAAAAAAAAAATCAGACTAGCAAATTGCTACAACTTTTAAGCAACTTGCTTTCCACAGCATAGCAGTTGGGAAGACAAATGACATCACTCTGAATATCCTTCACTTCTTCCACCAGGTTTATATGCTGATGCCATATGGTGTAGGATATTCCTTTGGTCAGTTGGGGTCAGCTGTTCTGACTGTGTCCCATCCCAGCTTCTTCTGCACCCCCAGCCTATTTGCTGGTTTTGGGGGGGTGAGAAGCAAAAAAGGCCTTCACATGTAAGAGCTACTCAGGAATAAAGAAAATATCCTTGTGTTATAAACATTGTTTTCAACACAAAAATCCAAAACATAGCCTCATACCAGCTACTATGAAGAGAATTAACCCTATCCTAGCCAAAACTCACAGACAAGTGAAAGGTTAATTCTATTTTCATCTGCCTTTAGACACATTTAAAAATTTTCTCCTAAAACAAAAGAAATTGAAACTATTTTATGAAAGTAAAGGAAGCTGAATTAACCTAATCACAAAACATTTGATGCTATCATTGTCATGAGTTTAGCCAGATGATACCTGTTATTTTAAAGTATTTTAATTTTAATGTGGCACATATCCCTTACATCTGACACTTAGGGAAAAAACCCTCTAATATTCTAGTCTTTAAAAACCAAATTATAGAATGCTTAATATCCATTGGTTTTAAAGCAACCTCCAGGTATTCAAAATTTCATTGTAAAGGAGTTAGTCACTACAGGATATGTCTCTTATAGAAGGCAAAAGTAAAAAAGTGGCAGTTAAGGGGAAAGAGGAATGTTCAATTTGAACTTTTCATCAGGAAATACATATAAAATTGTGCTGCATTAAAATTCAGAGTGGATGCAGAATAACACTAATTTTCATGTCAGGTACAGCGGAAATCTCAGCGTGATTAATAAAAGAGAGTGAGAGAAAGGGAGAATAAAATTGCTTGGCAGTTTCATATGGAAGAGAGATATTATTTTTCATATATAATATTTTTTAAAAATCTTAATTTTAAACAACATAAAAAGGAAATGGAGAAAGGCTAATAATATAAGCAGTTGCTTCAATGAAAACAAGGTTTTGAGGAAAAAAAGACCAAGTTTAAGTCAGCTGAATTCTGAGCCTTTGAAAACTATGGTTTGCAGCAATTTTTACACCAATAACTTTAACAATTACCCATTGGCATTTTGAAAGGATGGCAAATACAAGGGAGACACATGCAATATATTGATTGAGATGTGTGAAGGTGAGAAGAAGCAGAGCTCATTCTAGGATTAACTTCAGCACGTACTAAGACCTCTGCCTCATGCTCTGTGTCTGATGGTTGTCATAGCCCAGGCAATATCTGTGTGCTCACAGCTGTGGTGCCCCTGGACGCACTCTGCAGCAAACAGAGCAGGACTCGTTCTTCCTCTGAGAGCCTTATGGGATGAGACATGTTTGCTTGTCTCTTGAAGTCCTCTTGAAGATGATGCCTTGCCTTACAGGCCACTCTTTTTCCTGTGAATGGCACTGTCTCACCACCTTGTAGCTGTTTTTGGGACTATGGACTGACACACCTGCCCAAAGGCTTCAACAGTCTCCAATAAGACCCTTTTCTGCACTACAGTATTTTAGAATATTATGACAATATTTTCCTCAAGAATAATAAGGATTACAAATCAGGTTCATTTCTGCTAAATTTGCCAGTCTCATTAGAGAAATCCAACAGTCTTGGCGTTCTTCCCAGGTTGGAGAGCTCTTGCAAAGGGCATCCGCTGGATGAGAAGTAAAGTTTTTATATTAGCTGTAGGTTTTTTTGAGTTTTCCTTGATATAACTGAATAACTGGAAAAAAATGAAAAAAAATGACGTTCTTTGAAATTTATTATTGGAAAGAATCAGTTTTTAAAGTAGAAAGCTATTATTTACAAAAAATGAATTAAGTCTAAAATATGAAGTTCAGATGATAACTTTAATGATCCTTTGTGACAATAGCATTTGTGAATATATTTCTTTTCCTTGAGGAGAAAGCACATTGACTGATTCCAAACATTTTTACAGAGCGCCATTCTTTTGCTCTACCTCTTGTTCTATTTCTAGACATCTATTTCCTAGATTGTCAGCTTATTTGTGGCATTCTCCTGGACCATCATGGTTCTTCGTGACATCCATATTAACTTGGTTTTCTAGAGGTTTTGTTTTTTGTTCTTGATGTCAGTGCTTAGAAGTGGGATTAGTTAACTCTAATATATTTAAGCATTGCAAGGACAAAGACTGATATTTTGGTATTTCATGAGCCACCCAAGATATGTTTTCAAATAATGTCCTTTTTGCTATACTCTGTGAACCCTTATGTGTGAACTCTCAAAATTTCAAACTATACACACATAAGTAAGCCACCTTCAGATTTCCCTCTCAGTTCTTTTTTCTCCATTAAATTATTTGTCCCAAATCTTCTATTCTTTCATATTTTCTGCCTGAACTCTCTTTTGAATAATTATGGTGTTAACTCAAAAAAGAGTTTTCTGTACTATTTTAAGCCAGTTTTAATTTGTTGGTACCCTCAACCTTTAGAGGCTCTTCCTTTTAGCTTTTTGTACATTTTTTTCCCAAGAATAGTTTAGAACATATTCCTTCTTGGGTTTCATAATGGATTACACTGGATATAGAGCCACCTTCCCCTGGAAAGATTTATCACAGAAAAGAACAGCTATAAATTACAAAAAAACATTATCAAGACCTCAAGTAACAAAAGTCAGAGGCAGTAGAATTTCCAGCAGCTTCTTTCAAGAGACTCGGTCTCTTACCTGTATCAGTATTGCTGCCATCAAGATCATCAGTCCACAGAATAATCTTTTTGTTTATCCTGGTTGATTTTATAGAACTTTTCCATTGTTCTACAAATCTCTTATTTACCCAAGTGAGTAAATAAGTGGATCAAAGAATTATAAGGTCTAACACATTCTGCAGTTTCTTTAGATGCTTTTTTAACCACTCTGATATTCAGCAAGCTTCTGTTAAACAGATTGGGAGATCCTCTTGTTAGTGTTCACCTGTTTTCAAGACATCGCAGAGAGAATTATTTTCTAAAAAACAAGTATGCCAGAATATGTAATTTTCCTCAAATATCTCGAGATACAAACGCCTTTGTGTGTCTGACAGAGATCCTCTAGACATTAAACATTGTACTAATCAGACAGTCCAACATTTTCTAGCCCACAGACAGCTGTGGCAAATGGCACGGCTAGTGCAAATCCCTCCAAACCTTTCTAATGCAAGAGAAGTAATTAACTCTATTAGCATGTCTGGATCTGTCTACACTTAGAACTAATCAACCTAATTGTTATGCTAAAAGAATGAAACCCTTTTAATGAAAAACATGCATCTCAGAAGCACATGCTAGTTGGTAATTTGGGGAAAAACATCATAACCTGTTAGTTAAAAAATACATTGGGATAGAGCTGAAATACGCTTGTAATAAATCCCAAAAGAATGTAAGGCAAATAAAATTTTTCTGAGTTCTTTTAAATCCTAAAGCAAATTATCAAAAGATATTAAAATTATCATACTAATGCCATTTAAACTACAAGAAAAATGTTTATTTTCCATCTGTGAGTCCACAGCTCTCCATTTAAAACCAGTAACTGCTCAGTATCAAATGAGCAATGGTTCAAATTACATCTAAATGTAGTGCCCAGTGAATAGTCCCTGCAAATGAAACAATACCTGAGGTACGTAGCATTCCCTCCCAGCCATCATCAGTTTTGAGTACAGTCATATGCAGTAATGAAAGCTGAGCAGGCCTAAAAGATGAAAAAGTGGATTTTTAAGTGAAAAACTTCCTCCTGAGCCTGTCCTGTAGATCACTAATACATTTTGGACTGTGTTTTATGCTATCAGACATGTCAAACTTTTGCCACTACATCTTGGGAGGAAGTAATTCTAGACCATCTTACAGTCTACACAACTACTGCTGAATAAAAAGGAATGGAGAGCAGACTCAAGCACTGTCTGCTGATTATTAGAACTCTCTACACAATTTTGGGCCATGTAATTATCCCTGTCTTGGTGCAAAGGCTTGAGTCAGAGCAAATATCCTATGTAGGTATCCACAACCAAGACATAACCCAAACAAGCTCTTTCCACACTCTTCCAACATTAGAATTTATACCCACTAATACCCAGATTTGTCTACATGCCAAACACCAATGCAACACATGCTCCCAAGTTCATGTTAGAAAGCATGACAAGCTAATCACATTATCTCAGAAACTCTGAATTGACAAAAATGCCCTCAGAAAATGACAGTATATTTGGCCTAGACGGATGACATCGGAGGCTCAGCGTTGGTCAGTTTGTGCCGGTTGGCTTCAAGGCCCAAGAGAAGTCCCTGGCTCTATTTTGCTTTGTAAATTAGATGCAGCCATACTTATTCTGCTTCTTTTTCAAAGGTTTACACATCTGATATCTTTTTCTGTTCAGAACCACTACTGCAAACCTCACTTTTTCACTCATCTTGCATAGAAGAGAGAATGTAAGGTAAAGATACACACCTGATAATCTTGCTGCACTAAAATAAGACATTACAAATTCTAGTAAGTTATTGCACTTGACGGCTTTATGTTTCCTTACTTATTAAACTTTGTATTCAGAATTCCACTATCAGGTCTCTTACAGTCCTGCTCCACCACTTCACCTGCTACACATCATCTGAAAGCTTTTCAGGAGAATTTCAGGAAAATGGATATTGGCGACTAACAAATTGAATGCCATGGATAAGGGCCACTGCAGAGTCCACAAATCTAGGAAAACCTCACGTAGAAAAATAAAGAGAACTCATTTTTTGTAACTGAACACTGAAAGGCATTAACAATTTTGAAATGTTTTCTTTTATATTTTAAACCATGAAAAGAGCAATTAAAATATTTTTGGTCTATTGTTCTTTCTCCCTGAACTTTGTATCATTCTCCTTCTTTTGCAAAATCAAAATTGTTGAAAAAGAAAATGGAAGGGAAAGAAAAGAGAAAAAAGATTAAAGAAGAAAATCAGGAAAAACCGTAAGAATTAAAGTGTTCAAATTTAAGAATTTCTGCAGAAATTTCATGCTCTTCCAAATCCCAGCAATAAGACATATCTTTTAATTTCCTTCTTCTGGCCAATTCACAGCACCAATTCAGACCACAGGCTGAAAAGAAAGCCTACTTAGTAACAGAGTAAAGATTTCAGAAATCCCATCTGAAAACCCAGTGCAAGCACATATATAAGACAAGATTAAGAAGAATTAATTTTGTTATCTCCTCACTAAATAACTGATTATGCCACCTTTCATCTTATTAAAAAGTTCTTCATTTTAGACGCCATCAGTAACATATCAACATATTAAGACTTCACTGACTATGAGGCAAGAAGGTAAAATGAGACTGCCAGAAAATACATGAACCTGAAGGAACAGCCGTGGTATGTTATTAACTCCAGTCTTCATCTCTTTGGGATATGATACGCTTAATTACCTTGATGTCAGGAAACATTATTTTTTCCTATCCCCTTGTATTCCAAATCTTCTATCTCTGGTACACGTCATTATTTCCTTTAATCACAATTACAGTCTTTAAAAACCTTGTTTGCATACCTTCCTGTCTTCTGCCTTTAGTAGTTTGAGATTTTGTAAATTGGAGAGAAAGAGAGAAAACATATAGTTAATATACATGAATATATATGTCTAATGGAAGAGAAATCGCTCTGATCACTTAAGCAGGATTTAGTAAGACGTGATTTAGATGGAGCAAATGATACAAGAATGCACTGCATTAATTTTGAAGTAGCAGTCATCCAAACCCACTATGCCATAATAGACAACTCCCATTGAATAAATTAACAAACATCAAATACAGCTCTCCTCACATCAAAACCATTGACTCAATTAACATCAGGCTACTGCAGGAAGGACAAGAATCATCCAGCTGGCTCTTGAATTATACAAAGACACATTATCACCTCATTATGACTGTGAAGTAATAACTGAGAAGAGCTAATTTCGAGTGACAATACATAAATATTCAAATTTCATTTTTATGTCCCAAAAATAGTGATGAGTAAGATGTAGAAGATATTGGACTCTATTAAAAAATATTTTTAAAAATTTACATTTACCTCTCGAAACTGCCTTGAAGTGTAAATTATATATTCTGCTAAAAACTCAAATATTTTCACCTTCACAGAGTAGTTTTTTAGCTAAAATTCTGTTAAGAGAGAACAGGGAGAAACTCCTTGTGAACATCTGTTCAAGCAAAACAAGCTTTTTTCTAATGCTCTTTAGGACCGAATTTATTCACACAACATGAATCATGGTTTTTGATCAAGAGACTCTCTCTTGTAAGAGAAAATGTCAGAAATGTTTGGTCAAGCCTCAGTTTGCATTAGTATTTGTATTTCTAGTCTTAATCTTTTCCAAATGTAATGGGCATTCCAAACAGAGAGCAGAAATAACACAACGTAAATTAAGTACCACACAGCATAAATAACAAATTACTATGTACACATTTACAAAGTGATATACGTGAGAGGTACTACATGAACAAATGCCAGACTAAGCTCCACAGGCACAAACCACACCTTGAATCTAGATGATAAACAGATGCATCATCAAATCTTAATCACTAATTATTTGTGACTGGAAAACGTGATTTTGTTTGTCAAGCTAACTGCTGTGAGTCATTTGCTTGCTCTGAGTGGAAGTTCATAATCAAGGCATTGATGTTTAACTTAAGCCAGTATTTGCTGAAGTCAGTGGAATTATGTCACCAAATGATGTGGGGAGTTTGTCTATGTGACACTTTCCTACAACGTTACCATAATTTATAAATTTCTGTCCTCAATTTGTGTAAATTGATTGAATCTTTAGGACTGTGTTGCAGGACAAGGCTATATATTGTTTTTCTCATAGAAATGCAAATTTCTTAAGGAAAAGATTAAATCCATACAAAGGCCACAAATCAAGTTATAACCCCAAATGCAGAAATCTATAAAGTGATCTATGTGCCTGTGCATTCGAAGGCAGCAGAAAAACCTGGTGGTTCAGTCTCCTGGCACTGTCCTGAGTCAGAGATGTACCTGAGCTCTGAATGCTCTGATATTCACTCAGGACATATTGCAATGGGGTTCATCTCATGGCTGAAGGCAGAGAAGAAATCAAGCACATACAAGGACCACCATTTGTGAGGTCTGTCTGACAAAATCTTTGTATCCACTGGTGAAGCTCTGCAGACCGTGGTGGTACACCAGAAGCAGGCTGGTACGAGCATGTAATGACTTTTCCATCCATCAGAGTGTGTAGCACAGGGCAGCAGCGATGTGGCAGTGCAGAGTGCGCAGCCCCGACTTAGGGACTTTGCAGAGTGTGGAAGGTGCTGTCACAATTAGCTACACAGCCATTAGAAGATGACTTCTGATGTCAGAAAATATTGCCTTCCTGTTTCAAAGGGCAAAACACTCACAGGGCATGACATGGAAAACTGCCACTCCTTCAGGTGTTAGGTCAAAATACATCACCAATGTCACAGCATGCTGTGAGGTTGAAAGGCAGTGATATTTCCTGTCAGCCCCAAAGTTTTTACATGACTCTTGTTGATGACACGGTGCTTAGAGTCATTTCTGTGGGTAACTTAAACAGTTTGTTTTGACTTGCTCAGTTTTGACATTCTCTGATGCACCCTTGGACATCAATTGTGGATTTAGTACAAACTCTACTTACAGGAAATGATGAAGTTCAGAAATAAAGTTATTGCATCTTTCAGTTTCCCTGGTACTCTGGGAATAGCCCAGCCTTTCATTCTCTAACTTATTTTTCAGTCACCTGAGAGAAATAGAGCAGTTTAAGAGAGTGCTGAGATGCTTTTACCCACGCTCCTCAAGGGAGTTGAAGAAGAGAGGCACTGAAACACACAGAATAGTCTAGTTCTCATTCTGTGGAAATACTGCAGGCTGTGTATGTCTGTCTGGAGTGACACATCATTCCCCTTGACTCACCAGATGACACTGTCAGTCTGCGGTATAAACAAAGTGAGTTAAAATGCAGTATGTGTTAAGATCAAACAGGCCAACTTCACAATTAACATGAAGCCTAGTTAGAGTCTGTCATTGGTAAAATGCACATATATTCATTGAAATGGAAAAAGTTTGTCTCGAGCTTTTAAACTGAAAAGTAATATTTGAGTCAATTCTTCAGGTCAAGATTTTTTCCTCCACAAAAGTGCAATAAAAATATCTATTGAAATATAATAACACACAAAACCTCAATTGTTTATCAATTAGACCCTTCTTATGAAGGGCAGATAGTTGAACTGATTTGTTTATTTTGGGACTGAAGCAGCCATAAAATATTCTACTGCAAATGATCTTGACATCAGTTTTTTTAAATTCTTTACCACAGTTCCAGCAGTCAACAATGTGTAGAATTGCCTAATGAATGTTTTGAGACCTTAGAAAAGTTTTGCACGGCAATGTTTTCAAAGCATGATTTTTGCATAATGGAAGAATCCTCTTTCACAAAATATGGATACAGGGCCTTACGTTTAATAATAATACAGAACATGAATGGGCCTGTTAATTAAATTTATTTTAATGCCATTTTCTTATATAAATCTACTTAGTTTCAAAACGTGTTATTCCAAGAACTGTTATTACATGTTTATTGACTCACTTTGTTTTTATTACTTTACTTGATTGAAAAACCTCTGAGACATCCAATGGAAGAGATAAAAATGAAAAAACATTATTGTAATCTATAGCATTGTACTAAACTGGTTTATAATGGATAAAAGCATCATAATTTTTCCCAGAACAAAAATTAATATTTATCTATGATAATTTTTATGAGGGCAGAACACTAATTTTTTTTCTTTCCCTGAAAAGACTCCTAGAAAATTGTACATGTAACTTTGGTATCAAATTTCTCTTGACTTTGGGACTTTCCCCTCTACATTATTTTCCTCCTGACCTTATCCCTTCTGTCTGCCATTTCTAACTTGAAACTTTTAACCTACAAAAGTGTGTCCTAACTGTATAAAAATAATGGAAGAATTTTCTACAAAACACTCGTATGTTTCTCAAGACTATTAAAAGTCTATTATTGAATTTGAGCAAGTTCATGTTTTGGAGTTGATCTCTATATATATGAAGACACTTGAGTTCATTCAAACTACTACGAATGTATGTGACTCTCAGTATGTAAAACTGTCCAACTGAAAAAGAACAATCCTGAAAGAAAATTGGAAATTCTCATTGGATATTTTGAGACTTGTATCTACCTGCACATATAATATATTTTTATACAATGCTTTCCCTCTTAAAAAAGAAACTCTTCTTTATTTCAGCTCATTTTTATTCCATATCAAATATAAATACTGACTGATTTAATGATATTTGGAGATGATGTGCATCAAAAGCTCTCAGCCCAGAAGGCCAACTGTGTCCTGGGCTGCATACAAAGGAGCATGGCCAACAGGTTGAGGGAGGTGATCCTGCCCCTCTGCTCTCCTGAGACCCCTGGAGTGCTGCATCCAGCTCTGGATTTCCCAACAAAGAGGAGGGCCACTAAGTTAATCAGAGGGCTGGAGAACCTCTCCTGTGAAGACAGGCTGAGAGAGTCGAGGTTATTAAGCCTGGAAAAGGAAAGGTTCTGGGCAGACTTTATAGCAGACTTCCAGTACCAGAAGAGAGCTTGCAACAAAGCTGGAGAGGGACTTCTTAGAGAGCATGTAGTGATAAGACAAGGGGGAATGGTCTTTAGCTGCTAGAGGCTAAGTTTAGAAGAGATATTAGGACAAAATTCTTTACTGTGAGAGTCGTGAGGCACTGGAACAGGTTGTTCAGAGAAGCACAGTGTGTTCTATCCCTGGAAGAGTTCCAGGCTGGATGGTCCTTTGAGAAACCTTGTTTAATGGAAGGTATCCCAGTCTAAAGCAATGGAATTGGAACTAGATGATCTTTAAGGTCCCAAACCTTAAACACAAAACATTCTATGAGTCTATGACTCTATGATTCTATGATTCTATGATTCTAGATAAATATTGTGGTCATCTCCCAAACAAACCCACAAGAGAACTTCTCCCTTCCACTGTCCCATGATGTCTCCTCATCAGTCTATTTTGCTTGGCTTTGACCATGAAAGGATTTGCTAGCAGGAAAGAGCTGCAGAGGTCCAATGCAACTTACATGTCACTTTGGGTGTATCTAATCTCCATTTCATAATCTAAATATAGACATAACAATTTCTACAAAGTTTTGTATATAATGTGTTCTTCATTACTGCCTTAAAATTGCTTTGAGTTCCACAGATGTTAAATGATAAAATGAGAGTAAGTATAAATTTGTGACAGCAATTTTTGGAATAATAGTTCCTGAAATCCCATTAAAGCTCTCAATTGATGTTTTAAATAAAAAAGAAATGCATTGGTAGATATATTTTTCTCCAGTTTGAATTTCCTCCCACATGTTCTTTCCTTTTAAAAGAACACTAGTTTGCTTTTTTAAACTCTATTGTGTGAAAGACATGAGAAGTACTGCTTCTATCTATAGCAGTGCTAAATTTCTTTGAGAGAAATTATATTATAGTGCATTTCTTTTACATGTTCTTCATGGCTCATATTTGGAAAATGGCAAAATAAATCAAAATAACCTTTGAAATATTCACCTATATTCTTGGCCAATTAGGTCTTTTATTTCCCATATTTACATTTAAGGAGAAGACACATTTGAGAGACAATATTTTCTGGCTAAACTAATTCTCTTTTTTTGCAAAGTTTGTCTTGGAATTATGAAAAAACCTCTAATGACTTAAAAGATAGATTATTATTCTGAATACAAATAACAATGGAAATTAATATACAATGACTTTCAGATACTACATGTCCATAAATGAGTTTTAAAATCTTCAGGAAATTTTCCTGACATATGCCAACGTCAAGTAAACCAGTAGAGAAAAAGCAACAGAACAGGCAGAGCAGATAAATTTCTACAGCTAGCAGCAGACGGATACCTAAGCATTGCTACATCATCTGAGAAATAAGCACCTGGAGGAGTGAGGTTATTTTTATAAAAACAAAACAAAATAAAAAATAAAAAAAAATCCAAAACCATTAAGAAAAGAAAAAAAAAAACAAACCAAAGACACGACCCAAAACCCAACCAAAATAAAAAAAACCCTACAGCATAACTTCTAAATGTCACCACACAACATGAAAGTTAACGTTAGGCATGGCAAACAGAAAGCCATTCCTCCCCCAGGGCACACCATCAGAGCACTGATCCAATAAGTATTTTTTCTTCTCTGACAAGTGTGTGACTCTGTTTTCAATGGGTATTTATAGCTGTTCATGAGGGCCACAGTGTTGTTTTTTCCTACTGCACACCTGGAAGAGATGCTTGGTGTACTGGTGTGGGCAGAGTTCTCGCCCTGGGGTCACAGCACATGTATCCAGTGCCAGAAGCACTCCTGCATTCCTGAGTTCTCCATTTGTACTTAGCGTGAAGGACCACAGGGAAAAGAAGACCTAACTAGAAATACATTTGCTTTTTCATGCATAATAGCAACAGAAAAATTTCACAGCTACTAATTAAAACTGTAGTTTGTTAGGGGGCTTAGGCTTGGCCAAAGGCAGGCAAATTTCCTTTAAGTCTGCCCAAGTCATATAATTCCAGAGATTCTTCTGCCTAATTTAAATTCCTGCTCCAGAGTGGTCTTGTCAAATAGACCAAAAAAAAAAAAATCAGAAGAAATTTTAAAACGTAGATATACTTTTTCCACCTTCTGAAGAATATTGGTTGAAATTACTGTCATCAGCACTACTTTAGGATAATTACCAATTCATGCTGAGACAGTCTTCTGGCATAGAATATTTCAGTACAAAAGGATTCAATTTTAGAAAAGACCTATCCCATTGAAAACAAGACCTTTTCAAGTAATGTGTGAGAAATGAGACTAGACAGTGCTAGCAGCCCTGTCAATAATCTGATCAAGAGTATTACAACTAAAAAACATTTAGAAAAACAGATGCACTATACTGAGGTAAATGACATAAACTTGTCATTCTACTGCTGCATTGCAATGGTACCTTGTAATGTTTCTCAGAACTTGTTGTAGTGGCTTCCTCCGTCAAAAAGGGTTTAAGAAAGAATTTAGTTTGAAATAGCTTTAAAAGAGTTACACTTTTGAGGAAAATGCTGGAACCAGGAAGAACAGATCTATGACAAAATTACACTACTGCTTTAATTTGAATTAAATCAATGTGTGTTCAGGTTTACTTCCTGGTTTTGAACATTTGACATGACTCAGACAAAGTCCTCCTTCCAACCAGGAAGGAGCAGTTCTAATAATGCCATGATACTTCTAAAAAACCATATGATTTGTTATTTTTACTATAAAAAGTAAGATTTGAAAGGTGAGCATCAAGAAGATGAGAAAAAAACTTACTTCCAAAACATGAACATTTTGAGATAATTTTTTAAATATTTATTTTCACATATTGAGATGCTATCAAAAGGCAAATGTAATGAGGGGTGAAGAACAACACTTGATTTCCCCAGTCTGCTTTGCTACCAGGCCTCTTGTTTTAACTCTGACCCCAATCTAGAGCAGAAAAATACTTTAAAAAAATTAGGAAAACAGTCCTACTAACAGTCTTTTGTCACAGTAGTGGAGCAGTAGTAAAGAATATAAAGAACTTAACAGATATAAACCTGGGGTTTCATAAAAGACTCTCTTTCACTCTTCAGTGTCCACTCTTCAGTGGACTGTGGTCAGTCTTTCAGCAACTCATGACCAGAGGAGTGAAGGTTATTTGCTAATTTGAATTAATCAGTGTTTCACAGGGAAATGCAAATTATTAACTTCTTGCACCTCTCCCTGTGGCATACTCATGTCAGTCTCTTTGCCTCTGTCATTTCATAAAACCATGTCCCCGTGGTGCTGTCCCAGCTTTTATGTAAAGCAGCAGCTAACTGAGAGTCCAAGACTCCTCGTGTTCTTTTCTTCAATGGCAGCCTTACATAATTTTGACTGAAATCAGTGGAAAAGCTCCCATTTACTTCAAGAGGACCAGCATTCATCCTGGTTAAAACATCAAAACTTACTTCATAGCACAAAGAAGCTGAAGTGCTAGTGGCAAATGGTGGGGATGAGCCTGCCTAATCCCAGGTAGGTGCATTTATCAGGAATATTCGATAACGTACAAATTTAAGCAAAATTTAAAGAGGAATTAATATGAAATACATTTGGGAAGCTTGCTATTTCTGTCACTTTTCATGGCAGTGGGCATCTTGCTATCTATGAATTATCTGTGAACAATTTTTGCCCTCAAATATTAATTTATTTATTTATGAGGAAGTGTATTTCCTAACACTTCTCAGTAGTGAATGCAAAATTAAGGGCTGCTTTTACTGTACAGTAAATTTCTTGAGTGCCTGGGGTTAGATTGCTATCAAAACAGAACAGGTATAAACTTCACAGACTGAGGTCAGGCATGACTTCTTACATGCTTGTGAGCTGAGAGGAAGCATCATCTTCCAAGATATGTTGTCCTGTTTCTCTCTGCTGTTCTATTTTAGTAGGCTTCCTGCTGCTGGGCAATAGGAAAATAAATCCATGAACCTGTGGCAGTTCCATGGATGAGAGGGAAAGGGTTCAGCAGACTGTAAAAAGTTTTTCCTTCTCTGGCCAGGAAGAGCCCTTCTTTCCTGAGTCTGTCTGGAGAAGTCTCCAGCCCAAATCTCCAGTGTGATGAATGCTGTACACCTTAGAGATGACCAAAGGAGTTTCCCACAAAAAAGAGGATTGTCCAAGAACTTAGATGAGAGCAAGATGTCTTCTGGAGCCTCCCCTGAGCAGGCACAGTGCCTGGGGATTTCCCACTGATGCAGGAGGCATGGTGTGCCTCTGACCAAGCCGGCACAGGCAGTTTCTGAGCCTGGAGGTGGGCATGCAGGAAAGAACAGGGGACTGGGCTTAGGGACTCTCACAGATCCTGAGACACTTTTGAGGATTGCGTTCAAGTCATTCTGAGCTAGTCCAGTGTCACGGCAACCATGCTGCTTTTAGGAACAGAGTTTGAATTTGATGCAGGCCACACCCTGTGTTTGAGGGTCCTTGGCAGCCAAGGCAACAGGGGTATTTCAGAAAAGCCAAGATGAGAAGAGCATGTAGGAAGTGTGGGATCCTCGGGTTGATCACAAGCTCGTTCCTCAGCTAACACGGTGTTTCAGGCACTCCTTGGGAGCCCTCGGCAGCTGGAATCATACAGATAAACTTACACCCATTCTAAGGATATTTTTTCAGAGTCCATGTGACCATCAAAACAATGTTTAACTCTAATAGTTCCTAGGTTGTACCTGAACTATTGAACACAGGATTAGCATAACCAGGCACTCAGCTAATATGAATATATATGAAAGTTTCCATTGTGCCATTTCCCAGATGAAGATTAGCAAGATAAGTAGCAAAATTTGCACTTCTCGATGTTGTTTACTGATGCCTGTGAGTGTTAGGTGATGCAGTAACACATCTGCTGAAGAAATGGAAACATTCAAGTGTTATCAACTTTGTGAATAATACCATATGGGTTGTATTTACTCAACTGGCTTATACTTGGCTTATCATTAATGTTTTTTATACAGAAGCATTTTATGCAGAACATGATATAAAGGTCACTCAGACTAGCTGGATTTTAGAGGTAATAAGGACAACAACCTTGTATCAACAAATCATAATAACTCCGTGTGTGCATTCAGATACACTTTTTCTAGTTACTGATAACAGTATTTTGTAAGCACCAAGAATGACATTGATACCACTCACTTTCTCTCCTTGCAGAGCAGGTGTAGGGATTTCCAGGACCATAATGCTCCTGAGTGCTTTATGAGATTGAAATTCTTTGTGCCTGCAACTGGTTACTTAGGCATTAGTCCAAAGGAAGTGACATTTCATTGATCTTCATGCTAAACACAACAGCCATTATTCACGGTTCTTCAGAAGACTAAACATAAAACTGACTTGTGGAAAAAAACCTCTTTGACATGACTTGTGAATTCTGTCAGTAGCTTGTGGTACAGACACTGCTCATCTATCTGATAATTGGGACAGGACTTTCTGAATTAGGAAAAAAGAGATAAACACGCAGTTTAGTGAATGGTGGGAATTTAGTTAATAAACTTGTAAAAAAATCTGACTAGTTCATCTAAGATGTGCAGTTTCAGAATAAAAGCTCACAGAAAAACTGTGAAACATTATGTCTAAAAGAGAAATATATCACTTAAAGGTAAGAGCATCATCCAAGTATATTGCATTGCAATAAAATGCATAACCGAAGTAATGCATTATTTAGCTATTTTAAAGACTACATTTCTATAAGAACAAATATAAGGAGCATTTTGGGGGTTTTTTAGTTTCTTTCTGAGTTGGATGGTTTTGCATTGAGAACATGCAAACATGCTTTGTAACAGCATGCAGAAAAAATTACAGGCAATATGTATTTAACAATCCCCCTCCCCCAAAATTCAAAGGTAACATCTGCTACAAATTGCAGATGTCGCAATGTTGTAGGAATATGTGTATTTGATGAGAATGTGTTGTTTTGTGGGGTTTTTCTCTGAAGAAAGAAAGAGAAGGACTTTATACTTGAAGAAAACAGTCCAAGACTTGCTTCATTTTCCCCAGATATTCTGAAAGTATTTTAGCTTTATAAAAGAACAGTTGGCATGTGAATCAATTGACCGTGAAATGTATCTTGTGCCTTTTGAGTGCTGTGGCACATCTCAGCTGCACTCCAACATGTAACACTCTCTGTCTTTATCTCCTGTTAGAAATTTGTCTGCTTCTCTCCAAGGATGGATCTGATGCCCAGGTCTGACACAGCAACCTGGGTTGCAAAAGAGCTGTAGAAAGGTAAAAGCTGTAACGAGGATAGAACCACTGAGATGGGAATATCCATAGCTCAAGCAGACAGATGCACTCACCCACTGAACACTGATAGGGAATAAACAAGTAGAAAAAGAGAAATTCCAAAATTCTGTTTATTTATCTGAATATATCCTTAGCAAAATTAATAAGGAACCCATAAGGAAAGTCATCTCACTGTGTAAGTTGCAATGTATTCTGTGATGACAAGAACAAAATCTGCTGGTTTAAGATAAAAACGTGAGCTTGGAAAATGCAGCAGGGGAATAGAGTTTGCAGTTCTCTGGAGTGTGAACATAGAGGTCTAGTTCATACGTCAAAATCTATGCACATTCTTCACAGAAGCTCATTTATTCATGAAAATAATGTACCATGCAATTAATGCAAAGAGGCTTTCCTAAAAATCATTATTCACAGAGTTTACTTGGACAAAGTCAGTGCCAGACATGGACTTTTGTTCATTTAACCTTTACAGCTGAAAATTTTAAGGCATTGCCCCCAATATACATATTATAGCAGTCAGAATTTGACAGGAATTTATAAAAGCAAATGTAACTTATAGCCCTCATAGACAACCAATATGAAGTGCAAGCTTACAAAGCTTTGGAATCAATCTGCAATCTTATTAAATCAGTACAATTGGGACATACATGGTGTGGTCATCTTGTGTCTCGAGATCTCAGCTGATGGGTGCAGGCTCTGCAGAGTGCTCAGTGGACAGTCAAGAGACTTGGGTGCAGGCTCTGCAGAGTGCTCAGTGGACAGTCAAGAGACTTGCCTGCCACATGTGTGAGAAATAACTTGAAGTTTTGAGACTTGGGGTTGACCTCAACTGAAAATTTAGGAGACAGATATTAAACGTAAGAAAGAACAAGAAAAAAGGAAATTGTTAATTTAACAAGAAGCAATTATTTCCATAAAAGAGCATAACTGCAAATTAGAAGACATATTGTAAGATGTATAATTACCATTCAGAATAGAACAGCTATTTTAAAATTATGAAATTTACGTCAGATATAGTTGTGTTTCCAGCACAATAAAACTGCTTTGAGAAAAATGTTTGCATTAGTAAGAAAATCACATAGAAAAAATCCCACATAAATAGGTTAAGAGCCCTAATAAGCTCTGTTTTGTTAGAAATCTCATTGCATTTTATTTGTCCTATTTAAAATTCCAAGTGATTTTGTATTCCATTAACTGTCAACATTATTATAAATTTGCCTGAATACTCTAGTCAGTAGACAAATTTTCTCAAAGTGGAAAAGACATACTAATTTTTTCAACTGATGTTCTCATTAAGTGATAATAATGCTCTTTCACCCTAATTATTTGGAGTAATTTTCTATGTTTCTATGTTTTCTTATCTGGGAAATCCTTTATGTATTTACCTTCCATGGATTCCAGTAGAGTTTTTTATTTGGTGATAAGAAAAGCACACTCTGACAAATGTCATATTTGATGAGGAGGTTACCATTTCTGTTGCTGAAGGATTTTTATTTTGTTGTGCTCTAATTTAGCTGAGAATCCCTTCTGCCTTTGCACATCATCCATGAGATAAGTAAGGTTGACAGAAAACCAGGTCTTTGAAGAGATCTAGATACCTTGCTGATGTTAAAATATACAGTATCATCCTGGACAGACCAGCACTTCATTGAATAGTGCTATCTCCATTTCTACAGTTTTCAACTATTTGCAGATCTCCATAACACCTCTTCATGTGCTCTGTCTCTGGACATTTCAATAGAGCTTATCCTTTCCTATGTCCTGACTTCATTTTAACTTCAAGTGCTGCTCCAGTTTCAGCAACCATTTATGCCTTTGTAATTACCAAGAGGATCCAAACCCCTCACTGCCCTTTCTGCAAGCTTTCATTTTGCTTTTAGCAAGCCCAGAAGCTTCTTTCTTTTTCAAGCCTAGTTCCTTCATTAAGGACAGCTGCCTTCTCTTCCTCTTAATTTTCAGTGGCACTGATAAAGTTTTGGATTAGTAATCTAAGCAAATAGGCAAAACTTCATAGCAAAACTGTGATTTTGGTATCTATTTTTAGCATTTCTTTTCTAAGTATCTACACTTGTGGAAACCTAACCTAGGAAATTCTTGTTCTCCCTCCTTTTCCCCATTTTTTTTCTTCTGCTGAAAGAAGGCAATGAGTTCTATAGGTTTTCTGGTGCACTTTGATAGGGTGCTAACAGAAGCCAATAGGAAGGAATGATGTTTGGAGCTTTCAGAGCAGGAACACCTCTTTGGAAATTCTAACTGGACACAGGGATAAAAAAGATGTTTTCACCGAAGATAATAGTGTAGCTAAATAGAGCAGCTAAGGTGAAGGAGCTGTTATCACCAGCTCCCTTCTGAGAAAACTTGGAAGAGTTGCTGCACAATTGTTTCTGAGGTCACAACATTGAAAACCTATGACAAATCATGCTATATACCCATTACCACTCACTCAGCATCATACTATCACATTACTAAAAAATACTTACGTTACGTGTTCACTGCGTCCCTGATTCAGAAATCTCTCTGTATCTACTGTTAAAAATAGAGACCTTATGCCAGCCCCAGAAGAGTTTCTGCATTTCAGGGCACCAGCAGAGTACCTCATCAGGCTGAAGAACGAGCATATTTCATGAAGCACAGTCCAATAGGTAGGCTGGTCACACAGTGCTAGGGAAACTTCAGCACCAAAGCAACTAGTAAAAAGTTCAGATGCTGCCTATTTCAAAGTTATTTAACAAAATTAAGAGGGCATTTCATGAAAAGAGCAAAGCTAAACCAGAAAACTCCAACTTTTTCCACAAGCGTTGTGGCATCGTATCGGTTATATAAATGTCCATCTAGTAAAATTTAAATCTGCCAAAAAAATCTGATTGCCCAACCTTGAATAAATAACCCCATGGAGGTTTTGTGTTGGTTTTTGTTTTGTTTTTCTAATAGTTCCTTCCTGATCATAAATTGTGTTATCAGAATGACTCTGAGTGCCTAATCAGACACATCAAGCACCTTCAAGCACTGTGCCACCCCAAGTATGGATAACCCTCACTCAACAGCCAGCTGCATTCAATTGCAAGTCCTTCAAAAGAAAAGATGCATGTGTAGAGGAAGAGGAGAATTTACAAGTCAAATTATGGCCCTGACTCTTACAGCTGATCAGCTGAAGCCCTGAAGAATGAGATCTGATTATAATCACAGTCCTAATGTAAAGCTGAAGTGTTATGAGGGCATGCTGAGGGCAATGAAATCTATACTGCTCTATTTGGACTAAGCAGATGAAAAAAGAAATGGGATGACTCAGTCCCCATGTGTTTTTGGATGCAGGCAGAAGAATGCTTTCCCAAAGTGAGGTTGAAGAATAACTGAACAAAACGTGGTCTTGCTTTATTTAATATTCTGATTTTAAAATACACATCTTTCTGGACAGGGAAAAAGAGATAGGGATTTAATGTTAATTACATGAGCACTTTTGCTTTTTACCCTCTCCTTTAACTGGGAGTGGGGACAGAGTGGCTGAGGGAGAAAGGAAGAGGTATATTCAGAAAATTTGCTGGGCACTTCACTTTGGAATACTTGATATTTAAAAACAGGTTTGTCCATTCAATTTTGGCTTTTATTGTTGCATTAACACTGCATGTTTGAGTGCTACTTCTCTGTGACTCTACTCCTGACTTATTCTGGTTCTTACTTTTATTGAGATGCATCTCTCCTACTGGCACAGGAAAAAGGAAGATTATCTTCTAGGTAATTATTAATTAGGTAATTATTATTTATGTTAGTCCAGCAAACTAGAGACATTAGGTCTAGACTAGCACCAGAAATTGTTAGCATTAGATTGAGGCACAAGGCATAAATTAACCCTGCTCCAGAAAGCTGGCAGTCCAGTCATGAGACAAGAAACAGGCAACAGCAGATGAATAACTGAGGCAGTTAAGTTATTGCTCATGCAGTTCAGTGTGCAGAGAGCACTCCTTATCTGTTGTCAACAGTTTTTAGGTATCCTGGCAGAAGGCATTTTTCACGTGTTTCAAGGCTATTTGCCATTGGAACTAATGAGTGTTCTGAAGAGGCCAGATATGATGGAGGCCAGATATAAACAGAATGCAGTGTTTTTCCATTTTTTCACATAAAAGTATTTTTAATAAAATGGTGTTCTACTTTTAGCCCTCTCCTTTGAGCAATATGTGGGCAGTATTTATGATAATGGGAGATTATGTAATTTTTGAAACCACAACCAGAGATATATATGTTCTTCCTACTATTCACCTCACCAATGACATACATTTTTTTTGTCAGCATTTTCCAGTCTGTTGTTCAAAATGTGTCAGCTGGATTTTAACACCATCTGAAAGCCATCTTTTGAAATTACTCATCCAGGAAAATGCTCTGTTAAACACAGTGAGACATACCAGCAGTCAATCAGTCACCTACAGTGTTAAGTTTATGTCAAAACTATTAGAAACAGAGAGAAACCATCAGGAACTTAATAGCCTTTGCACTCTGCTACGTGTCTTCAGGTGAGGGATAACCGAGGATAGTCACAAGTTTGTAAAAGTACAAGTCGTATTAGGCCAAAGGTGGAGTCTGAACAGCATTGTCTTCCTGCAAGAAATGTCTTAATGCAGCCCACTTATCCCAATGTGGCATTAAAAAAGTGATCAAATCCTGTGAGCCTTCAAAATCCTTAACCATTCAGGACTTGTTTGTTTATGCTTTAAACACACACCTCAGGGGAAACTCTCTAAAAAGGAGGGTTAAATACATGAAATAAAGATACAGGATTTGTTACTAATCTGTTTAGTAGCTTAGTCAAAAAAAGCTTTCCTATCACTTGTAACTTCTTGAAAATAGTAAAATAATTCTGCTCTGAAGCCCAGATAGGTTCTGTCTATACAATAATGACAGCGTACTTTCAAGCATTTTACAACAAGTGTTCTGAGAAAAATCAATGTGTTCGTTTGTTCATTTGGATTCTATCAACCCATCCAGAGCAGTCCTATTTCATATGTTTATTTTTGAAAGCAATTTGAAGCAAATGATCCGTCTAAGTTTTGCTACATAAATGGCTAGCAGATATTAACAGCTAGTCTGACTTTGCCTTCAGGTAATGAGACCATTGATTTGGAGTAAAAAAGATACCTATGCAGAAGTTCTAGATATCCTGCAGCAAAGCTTAACCCTTAGAAAGCTGTCATTTGGGTAGGAGCAATCAATAACTCAGTTTGGATAAATAACCTTATTCACAAAGCTTCTTTTCACCGCTGTGCTCAGGGATGTCAGACAACATATCTGTGGTCTTCTACAAAAGACCTCGAAAATGCTGATAATTGAGTTGTCAAAAGAACAGGTGAATCACTGACAGAGAGAAGATGTTTCTCAATTGTGTTCCCACTCACAGTGCCAAGGAGAGCTAATAGAGGAGTGCACATAAAAAGTTGTGCATACATTGTCACTAAAGTAATGGATTTTTATTCAAATTTTTCTTTTTGAAAGTTTCACTATGGTGTGGCAGATATGGCTCTGGCTATAGCTTTGGCCTTTGTAGGGAAGGTGCAGAGTGTGTTCTGCTGCCCTATTTACCTGCATCTGCTTGTAGAACTGAAGATTTTTGCAAATCATTTGCCAGTCCCTTTGCTGTCAGAAAAGAGGAGGTTTCACCATCTCAAGTTTTAAAAATCTTTATGCATACCTGCTATGTTATGGTCTTTGTCTGTCCTTGGTGTGCTGCTTGAGGAAGTGCAGTTGGTCTGGTACATTAATTTTTAGAAACATTTATTTAAGAAACAGGACCATGAAGGTTAGTAGAGACTCCTGTGTGTTCATGATGCTTCAGTCAAGAAACACGTTTTAACAGATGCCTCATATACAAGCTTTTGAATTTATTAGGTCCCTGTACTACCAAATAGGATTCTTGACTAGAAAAACTTGAGAAAGTCCTTTTTCTTTGTTTTGTATTTCTAAAACAGAAAGCAGTCTAGAGCATGAAAAGACTCTTAATTGAAATAATGTATAAAGTATAGGACCACTATCAGTTGAGCACACTTGTTAAGTATGGTTTCCTTTCCGAATTGTGAAGTACAATGAATATGAGTCATTCTTTCCTGATTTACTTTTCAAATCTTTGAATGCAATGGTTTGCTGTTGTGTAACATTGATTTAATAGAGGTTGTTTTACCTGAGGGAAGTAAGAACAAAGAACATCCAGTAATAAAATAGATTCAGGTGATTTCACCAGTACCTGATCTGCTAAAAAAGAAAAACCAAAACCCCCCCACTATATATTCTTGTCAAATTTGAGCATAAATTATATTTGGGGACTCAACAAAAATAATGGTGCTTTGGTTCACTGACTTAACGGAAAGGAGTATAATGTAATTAAGCTGTCCTTTTTACTGAGTAACTGAGCATTGTATCAAAATGTGTTGTATAATATTAAAATATGACACTAAATTTCAAACAAATAGCTGTTTGAAAAAGGATTAAGATTGTGAAACGTAAGATGTCAAGTGACAAAAAATGCCTGTAAAATATTTAGTTTAAGCCTTGATGTACATCTTAGGTAAGCAGCTCAGTATCAACAGGCTGATAATCTGATTTCCTGCAGGCATGTGACACAGCACACCTGCAGAGGAGCTGCCTTATCTGTAGGGAAGCTCTTGCTTGTGACATCCTCACAGTGCCACTGATAGCAGAGAACCATTTAGAGAATACAACAATTTTTAAGAACATGAAGTATGATCTCCGGATGAAATAAGTCAATTCTTCCCTAGATTGTATAGCTCGTATAGGTGTAGAACTATTGTACGTTTGCAGATTTTGGGACCAGAATAGATTTTAGCAACTCCTCATATGTCCGTGTCTGTGATCCTCTAAGAATTTGCTATTTCATACTTAGATGTTTACAGTGGAATGGTTTTACATCTTGCAAAAATATAGATGGAAAAAAACTATAAGTACAAAAGTAGAGTGAAATTGATTTAGTAAATAAGGCATAGGAACACAAGCTGATGACTGAGGATAAAGAAGAACAATGAAAATCCATTTAGTCACTCACAGCCTGAAGTCCTGAATGGGCAAACTTGAGCAAAGTGAAGCCTGATTTTTATTTCTGATAATTTAGTTTATTAAATATCACGATTTCTCTTGTTGCTGCTTTTAGAGTCAATATTCTGGGAAAGTGAAAAATATCAGTTTTCTAAGATATAATCAACTAAGCTTGAAAAGGCATGAAACCATTTCAGACTTGCCTCCTAATAACTTTGAAGTCTTTCCTCCAGCTGACTTTGAAGCAAAGAAGAAAAAAATAGCAAACAAAAAGCCCCAAATATTTATTCATTTAAATATTTATTTCCTATTATTTTTGGGGGTTTGTTTTTTCATGTGTCAGAGGACATTCAACACATCAGTAAAGCCTGTTAGCGTGGCACAAAACAATTCTTGGATTCTTAATTTGAGAGAAAGAGGAGGAAAATGCTATTTTCAAAAACTCCTTTAAAGAAAAGAGCTAGAACAGGACATAATCCTTCTTCTATTGAATATGTTTCTATATTTCCAGATAAGCCAGCTGGCAATCACAAGGGTTCAAAATTCGTCTGAACACTTCCTTCCAGGAGTGACTGTCCTGTTAGCACTTCTGCTATTAATATTTCTGGTAAAAACCATATGCAAAGTCCATTGAGGGGGTGCTTATTTAGATGATAGGGCCGTCTATGCATAAAAGGCAACAGAGTCCTTGAATTGCAGCTAAAATACCTTACTCCTTAAAAAAAATAAATTATATGAGGACACATACACCTGAAAGTCTTTCAGTACATAACTAGGTCCATTTCACGTATTCATTGCAAACATCACAAACATTGTCTAGAAGACTGGACTAAACTAGATTATTTCAGTCTAGTTCCTCAGCAATGAAAAATCCTGAACACCTGAAGTAAATACAGCTCTTGTGGCACTTGGGAAATCTATAATTACAAAATCTTTGTCTTCTACTCATATCTCAAATATGGAATTAAATTAGCCTAACCACACAATACCAGTTCCTTTTTAGTTGTCAGCACTAAGTTGCTGCCAGTGAAGTAATAGTCATCAGCATCATCTCATGGAGATTTCAGAGGTGATACCTTAGCAAATAATTTTCATCTTAAAAAGTATATTGACAGTATAGCTTCTTGCATCAGACAACTCAAATTATCACTGCTGCTATTCAGATTATGAGGCATATTATCCATTATACAGAGAGAATAATATTTTTCTGTGATGCATAGAAACTAGTGCAGTTACTTCTCTTTGTACTACTGTAAGTTTTACATGTTGGTGCATGTGCACGGCTTATTCCCCATTAAATGTCTTTTGCATCAATTTTAAATGTTAAGCCCACAGATCTGGCTTTCTTGGAATGTGAAGAGCCCTATAAAGCCTGGAATTACTGTTGGTTTTTTTCTTTTGTTTTTGATTATTTGGGTTTTGTGGGGTTTTTTTGGTGTTTCTTTAATGTTAATATAGATAACAGATGTTCTCCTGTGACAAATAATTGATGTTTAAGTGACAACAGAGTGTGTGAGAGTAGGAAAAGGATTATTTAGCAAAATGTAGCTGTGGCAGCATCCAGCACACAATTTATCACCATCTAGTCAAATGAGGCATTTAATTTAGAGCAACTTCAACAGTATAATGTGTTGAGACACTGGTAAAACAAAATTATACTCTTCTATGATTTTCCATTTAGGTGACTTCAGTTATAAGCTCCACACAAATTCTTCTTGAGAGCAATTTCACATGAAACTGTAGCCCCTCAGTGTTAAACTAGACCCCTTAAATGCTGCTCTATTTCCTTATATAACTATTACATTTTTTGCCAATTCTCCTTGAAATATCTTTTTCACTTCAGAGCAACTGGTACACCCAATAAAATAAGGTGTTTTCAGTTTCTTCTAGCCAAATATCAAATGCATAGATAAGCAATTAATCATACTTTCTGATATTACATACACATATATGCAAAACTGATTTAAAAATTACATTCAGTCCTTGATACTCTAAATGTGTCTCTTGTAATTTCAAAACTAAACAGAAGGGCAGCCATTAAAAGTGTAAGTTCTTAAACCACAAGATACACAAAAGTACATGTATCTGTGACCCATCCAGGAAAACCCCTAGGATGAACTCTCAATGTTGTGCAGAAAACAATTGAAATTGGCTCATCTGAGCCAGATGAGGGTATGCACTGTCATTAGAATATGTATCATCAAATGCTGTTTACCACTTACAAAAGGGATTCTAGCAAATAAATCACTGCTAGATAAAATACAAATAAATGCATATCAGAATAGTTTAAAATAAATTAAAGTCAAAGATCAAGTTTGGCATCTACATGAGAGGAGAAAAGGGAAGGCAGTGAGACAGTGTGCAGGTTCACAATAATACATATATTCTAAAAACAAGTATGCAGCTTGGTGTCAGATCTGGTCCCAGGTTCTTTCATATAGAAATTTAAAACTGCAATTTTTCTGCTCTGCAGTACAGCAGAGCTTGTACAGGTTATTACATGTAAATTTTCCAGATGTGTAATCTCAGTAAAACCCTACTAAAATGTTGAAGATTCAGTATAACTAGTTCTCCCTCTATGTCTTGCTACTAATTTATGTTTACCTAATCTATCCTCAACTAGTGAAATATGTGAAGAGTTTGCCTATTAAACAAAAAGAACCTCTAGTGGCTTGAAAACTTCTTAGCTTGTGGTTTTTTTCTTTTTTTTTCTTCAGCTAATGTCAAATTTTGTAATCTGACAGAATAAGCCAGTCAACCATTTTAGGCAATTTAAGAAAGCAATAAGACAAGAAGAAAAATAAATATCTGCATACACTGAGAAAACATACTGCATCTTATTAAGAAACCAAAAAAATTAATCAGTGGAAAGTTCATGCTAATCTTATATTTTTTATTAAATTATTAGTTTTAGATTATTAAATTATTATCTCAGAATAGAATAATTTAATTAAATTAGATTATAAAACCTAAATGGGAATTATTTTCTGTTTATTTTTAATTTAGAACAAAAAAGAATGGAGGAAGAGTGAATTTTCTTTCCCTCTAATACATCCGTTAGAATTCCTTTCAGCAGAATTTATTAAATTACTTTTGAAAAAATCTTGTAAACACAGGCAAATGCTAAACTAATTAGTCTGATGTGTGATGCAATGGTCCTGCACACACAGAAGAAGTACTGTGGGATTAAAAGGGTTAGATCACGAGTAACTTTGGCCAGTTCAATTTCCATAATAAAGAACTACTTAATATTGCTGTATGAAAATGACAATAGCAAGTGGAAAAAATGTAAAAATCCCGCTATGACAGATTGAGAAAGGGTCACCAGGCTAGCTAAAAGTCTTTAAACTTTAAAGGAAAAACAAAGTAACTGGTTGAAGAAAACTATTTTCATAGATACAAAAGGAGATTTTGTCTGTATATTTAGCTGAACTTTTGGGAAGTGTAATGTTGGTTGAGATCATTGGTAATTTAACTCTTATGAAACAAAGGTATGCTTACTGAAATGTTGATCAAGTATATGGTCCCTAAATTGCAAACATTTGGACCTACTTGAACTGCCAAGACTTCAGTGCAAGAAGTTCAGTTTTGTTCATTAGCCCCAAAGCTGAAAAGGCAGCACATCATTTCACTTTAAAAGGGATTTTATCTGATGACGAGAAAAAGCTCTGGTGTGGAAATAAACCACTACGTGCTGTTGTATAAATGAAGATTAAACAGTCCACATGAGTAGCTTAAAAAATCCTTGCTATTGAGAAAGTGCATTTTCATGTTCAGTTTTAGGATCAAATTAAATTCACTTCCATAGAGCATATAAAAAGTTTTCCAGCCACTCCTGTCATCTCTACTGAAGGTGACATGTGCCACAAGCTACTATTGTTACAATCTATATTTGAAAAGGGACCTTGACAAACAAATTACTCTTTAAAACTTTTAATTGGTTTTTAGTACTTTAGTAATAAGCTGAGTGTAAATCACTGAAAGAATATTTTCCAGTCATGTGAATAGCTGTATGATTCATTCTGCAAATAAAACAGTGGTAAATGGGAAACTCTAAATTTCATTATTTTCTATTCAAGTAATTAAGCAATTCCATATAGTTAAACATGACAAACACCTGGAAAAATTTTTATAGACAGTCAGCCTCAGCACAAAACTATTTCTATAAATCTATAATTTCATAATTTCATTAAACCCCTAAAGATAACTGTAAAAAACAAAAAAATCTTTCTTATAATATTCAATACAATGAAAAATATAAAAAAATATAGTAGCAGTTCAAAGCCCTTTTGATGACCACGAAATTCAATAGAAATATTTCATGTGATTTGAAGAAGTTTGGATCAATCCATTACTTTAGTTTTTCTTCCCTTTTATTGATGTTTGCTATATGTCATAACTCACCTGGAACTATATCTACATCTAACCACTTGTCTCAATGTGATACAATAAGTCTGCATGGCAGATATAGACTCTTTTCCAACAATTTCCAGACCATAATGTCGAACCATGGACCTGATTTTACAGATGTCCACATGCCTGTGTAAGTTTATGAGTAAAGCTTTCTTCTGGGTAATTGGTTGCCTAGGAAAATTTCTCTGCTCAGTGAGGAAGTCATAAAAGAACGGGGTGAGCAATGTTCACTTTACAAAACCATCATCATCTCTGCCTGTCAGCTGCTTTCAACCTCTTCTGTAGGAATGTCAAGAACAGGAATATATTAAGAGGATTGGCATGCTAGCCAATACTGCTCTAAATTCTTCATCAAAGTTAACTTTTTTTTCTACTGAGAGCACGAAGGAAATTGTTATTTATCAATTCAGAACAGGAAAATTATTTTTAAACTACACAGTAAAGTTATTATTTAAGGAAACAACAGCAAAATCTCACTAAACTAATTCTGTCATTAATAGACTCATGAATAAATGCTGGAAGCAAGTGTAACATTTTAATATGATAAAAATGTAAATAACATCTTCCAAAGGACACAAATATAAAAAATGTGAGACATTCATATACAAAACATCACAAGAAATTAGATAGAATATTAATGCTCAAAAAAAAGTCATTATCTTAAACATATTTTGGTTGTTTGCATCCAGGTAACTTGTCAAGTGCAATAACTTGATGACTTTAATGGTAATTCTTACTTGTTTCCTTTTCCTCTCACCATTCAGATCCACACAGGTCTGCTCGCACTCCACACTGGATCTAACAACATTTCAGCTTCCTGGATTTATTTAATATACATAGAATTTGCACTCTTTCCTGTTACAATTTTTTTTACTTTCATGTCTATATTGTCTATATAGCCCTTCATTTTTGCACATTCCAAACCAGGACAACCTTGCATAGGTATTTCAGAACTGAGATCTCAGTCACTTTTATGTCTCAGTGGCATAAACACTCTCATCCTCTTCCTACTCACCTTCAGGTTAAGTGCCAAGCACAAAAACTGGTGCATCAATGAGCCGATGAGTTATGGGGATATGGTCCATTAGGAATTTTGTCCACATTTGTTTTTCATCTCCTATTCAAAGTAGGAAAACTGTGTGCAGTTACTCCTTACCTCATTCCTCCTCCTCTCCTGGCCTGCACCCATCAGCAAAGCATGATTTCTAGTACCTGCAAGAGTTGATATTCCTTTAAGCAAAAGTGTAGAGGCAAACAACACTTCCTTGAACACTTTTCTCAGTGTGGAATCCTTGGAACTTTTTCCCTGCCTATAGGTAGAATACATGTCTCAATCATATAACACTTGTTAGGATATTAACTACTGGAGACTTATACCTTCACCTGCCTTCATCAATACCTTTTTGTATTCTAAATTTAAAGAATATATGGTTACTTCTCTAATACTGTCATCTTCATTCATTATTTTATTTTTGTTAATGAACTCTAGGCAGAGCAGAAAAAGCAGGAGCAGTCTCACCCTGTCTGTAACATAGAGAAAAAGCACATGGAGAGCTATGTACAGTTCCACTTCTTATTTACCTTGATGAAGAGCAGCTAGGACAACAATTGCAAATGCACCTATCTATTTGAAATGCTTTGGGGTTAATATCAATGGTAAGTGTAATTTGTGTTTATATCAACAGTAAACAAAGGGTTGTCATGGATGGAGTACTTCACTTGTAAGAGAGAAGTAGCAATATGTCTATTGATATAAAACAGATTTAATGGTTTGATAGTAAATATGACAGTGGTTTAACAAGGTTCAGTAGTAATGTAGACTTTTTTTTACTGTTCATTTACAGGACAAGGTCAGAGAAAGCTGTCAGGGAGACCCTCTCATTGAGTCATGAGGTTGGGAAAGAGACCTCATTTTATTCCAAACTCCTTTTTGAGGCGAGTTTTGATTCAGTTTTATCCAGACTTAGTCACAGACTTGGTCAACAGTTTCAATCTAAATGATTATATGTGCACAGTCAATCCTTTATATAACTAAGCTAAGATTGTAGAATTTCATCGCATTTATTTTCAATTCACTTACTGGGTATCTGATGAGATAAGGATTTTCTCAACCCTGAGAGGCATGCCTACTGGAGGAGAGATCCTGGCATGCAGCATGCTGGTGTGAAGTCTAGCTCAATGGGCCCTAGACTGTCCACAATTTATGGACTAATATGATTGACTGGAAGTCATATTTGCATACCAGCCATATTTCAGCTGGCACATGCTCAACTAGACCTCAGCTGTAGAAAAAGATTTATGGCTCTTTTCTACTGTGTGTTTTCTGTCTTTCCAGAGACCACCTGAAGCTGGATGCAGCCATCACAACCATCATGACTACCACAACAGGTCCACTGCTTAAGCAGAACAGGGGTGGGGAGGGGCAACACCCCACCACAGGGGGTGTAAAAACAATTAAATCTTTCCTCACTGCATTTCTCTGTTAGGTTCGGGGATGTAAAAATACTTTGTGCATGTATGTGCTATATTAGTGTTGTCAAACTGGTACTAAAACTCTGATAGTACCCAATGTAACTTTATCTTTTGATAACTTGCCTGCACATCAAAATTTTATTGCTGTTGATCAATCAATAGTGGTTTCAGCTGTTGTGCTTGTGTCGTAGTTTTGCAAGACCTGGTTTTTGGTAGTGGTGGGGGCTGCAGGGGTGGCTTCTGTGAGAAGATGCTAGAAGCCCCACCATCATGTCCTGCAGGGACAATGTCTGGCTGGCTGCAAAGGTGGACATGCCACAGGCCAATTAAGTGGTAACACCTCTGTGATAACAGATTTGAGTAGGAATTCAAAACAATCCTGGTGGTTCAGTTTTAATTCCAGGCAGGGAAGAGGGAGAGAGTGAGAAGATGTGAG
Source organism: Atrichornis clamosus (assembly GCA_013400975.1). Taxonomy (NCBI): domain Eukaryota; kingdom Metazoa; phylum Chordata; class Aves; order Passeriformes; family Menuridae; genus Atrichornis; species Atrichornis clamosus. Next base: position 196,567 of record WBMZ01003780.1, read on the forward strand.
CAGAAAACAATATGGAGGCACCAAGGTCAGTTCAGAAGGAGTGGGAGGAGGTGCTCTAGGGGCCGGAGCTGAGATTCTTCTGCAGCTGGTGGTGAAGACCATGATGAGGTGGGTTGTGCCCCCTGCAGCCCATGGAGGACCACAGGAGGGCAGAGACCCACCTGCAGCCCGGGGAGGGACCCATGCTGGAGCAGGGGGATGCTTGAAAGGAGACTGCACCCTGTGGAGGAGTGACCCACGCCGCAGCAGCTTGAGGGCCACTGTTGCCCATAAGATGGACTCACGTTGCAGCAGTTCACAGAGGGCTATTCTCATGAGATGGACTCATGTTGGAGAAGTTCCTGAAAAGCTGTCTCCCATGGGGAGAGACCCCACAGTGCAGCAGGGGAAGATGACTCCAGTTCTTGAGCAGCAAGAAGCCACAGATGATGAACTCACCAAAAACCCCCCATTCTCTGTCTCCCTGCGCCGTTGGGGTAGGAGGTAGAGCTGGGAGGAGGGAGTGGGGGGGAAAGAAGATGTTCTCCAAAAGCTCATTTTACTTCTCATTATCTTGTTCTGTTTCTGTTAGTGTAATAAATCTATTTTCATATCTTTAAGTCTAGCCTGCCTGTCTTTGCCTGTGATTTTTCTCAGGTCCTTATCTCAACTCATGAATGCTTTTTTTTTTTTCTCTCCTCTGTCCAGCTGCATGGGGACTGAGTGGGTGGTTTCCATGGGTGCCTGGCATTCGGCCAGGCTCAAACCATGACAGCTTGTAATATATACGCACCTGAATTCTCTAAAATGTTTTTTGCCTATGAAAACATCAAGGCATCCAAAACAAGCTGTCTTGCCTGATGATAAATTACATTATATTGTACATTTGCAGATATAATATTGTGTTTCAAAAAAAATGTGATTTAGAGGCAGAATTTTGACATAAATATAATCTTGTTCTGTTTTATTAGAATCTGCCATAGTATTCAAAAATATTCAATCTTCAGGCATTGAATTTATATATTTTCTGTAGTGGATTTTATACTTTTTTCCAATTTTGCATGGTGGAAATTCAACAATTCCCCTAGTAAACTCTGCTGGACATTTTGTTTCTTAGGTTTTCTACATACCTTAACATTGCAATGTACCAGAAATAATTGACCTATATATATGAATACTTGCTGGTAAATGCAAGAATAGAATTTTTTTTCTTTTGCAAAGTAAGAAATATATATGACAATTATTAACATTGTTTGCTGTTTGACTTGAATCACACAAATCATCTGAATCATACAAGGGGTGATGTAAAAGTGCGAGGAGTAGTTGATAAACCAGTTGCACCAGTGCAGTGTGAAGGGGGATAATTCCCTCCCCTGACCGGATGTCAAAGCTGTACCTGGTGTATCCCAGTTGTCCCTTTCGGATGTCAGGGCACACTGTTGACTCATGTTCAACTTCACAGCAAACTGAACCCCAGACCTCTTTCCACAGGACTGCTTTCCAGTCTCTTATTATCCAATCAGTTCATATAACCAGAACTGTCCCATCTCGGGGAAGAATCTTGCACTCAGTCTTGTTAAATTTCACATGGTTGGTNTATCCCTACCTATCTACCCAGATATCTCCAAAAGGCCTTTACCCTCAAGGGAGCCCACAGCTCCTCCAACTTTAGTATTGTTGNATCTCCAAAAGGGCCTTTTACCCTCAAGGGAGCCACAGCTCCTCCAACTTTAGTATTGTTGGAAAACTTAATGTACATTTGATTAAATGTATGTGATTCAGTGACTCATGTCAGTGGTGCCCAGTGACAGGACAAGAGGCAATGGGCACAAACTGAAACACAGAAAAAAATCCATTTAAAAGTAAGAAAATACTTTTTACTGTGAGGGTTATCAAACACTAGCAAAGGTTACCCACACATGTTGTTGAGACTCCATAATTGGTTACATTCAAAATCCAATGGGACACACTGTGAGCAACCTTCTGTAGGTGAGAACCCTGTTTTGTGAAGGAGGTTGAATTGGATGATTTTCAGAGGTCCCTTCCCACTACAATGATTCTGTGATTCCAAGTTTATGACCAGAGGTGAAATTAAGAGTTTCTAAGTGTGTTATGATTAGTAACCAAAAAAACTATGGTGAAGGTTAAGGAAAGCTTCTCTAGGACATTAAGGAGAGTCTTTTGCCCTTATGCAGTGAAGTACCTTATTGCAAACATATTTCAGGGCTTGCAGTAAAAATGATGAATGGACTTAATCAGTTTAAGATAAAAGTTTCTTTAGTTGGAGCATTCAAAACTATACATTTTTAGAGATCCTGATAATTTTTGAATAGACTTCTGAATATCAGAATTCAGTAGATGCTGGACTGTAGTCCAGCGTCCCACAGTCTGTCAGATTTTCCTTGATTTAAGGATAATACATGTGAAAAATACTTCTTTATGAAATAAGAGTTCTCTCAGCAACTAAAATTACAGTCACTGGTAGTCATCAAGCTCTGCATCAGGTACTAAATAAATGATGAAAAGGTCCAGGCAAAAAATTGCAAAAAATAATTTTGCTTTGTTAGTCACAATAATCTTGAGTAATGTCTCTTTCTCTTCATCTGTGAACTAACAAAATCAACATATATTTTGGAATGGTTTTGGAATAAACCATTTTCTTATGTGGACTTTTGTACAGTCATTCTTATTTAGTCTGCAAAGAGTCTATATGCTCTGTGGTGAGTTTTAGGAACTAGCAAGTGAATCCTTACCTTGTCAGGTGTGGCAAGCTGGGTTTCTGAAAAAAAACAGGGGATGGAGGGGGAGCATAGGCAAGACAGTTTTAGCATTATAGGGTAGAAAGTGGAGAAGAAAACAGAGAGCAGAAGCCACACAGCAAATGGAGTGGATTTAAATAGGCCAGAGAGAGAGGAGGATCAATATTTTCCATGTGCTGCTAAAAGAAAGTTGAAAAAAGTCTATCAGTAACCACATGATAAAGTATTTTTCTGACAAGAGATTCTCCTGTCACTAGTTACTAAAAATGCAGAATATCTCACTTGTGAGAAGGTCACTTTGAGAGATTCTCCTGTCACTAGTTACTAAAAATGCAGAATATCTCACTTGTGAGAAGGTCACTTTGATATTCTCACAGCACAAGAAAATCTGTGCATGGCAAAACACTCTGATTAACAATGCTTTTTCTAAAGGTGTCTGGAGACAGACAGTTATGTATCTGCACAACTCTTAGCTGTAATAAAGGGAGTAGCTATATTCAAAGAACACAGCTTGACATTTATCTTCTCTGAAAAATAAAAAGATTGAAAGCAAATAGGTTGTTTTTTTTTTTTGTTTAGACAGCATTGAAACTTCATGATTAGTTAGAGAAAGAAATTAAACAGCATTAAAAGGTCATAAGAACTTGCATGGTCTGAAAACTAGGGGGAGCACAAATTAATAAAGAGCCTTGGAAAAAAAATATTTTACAATTAATGTACTAACAAATGACATTCTACTTAGATCAAAGGCACTGATAGAGATGAGGAAGCATAAATTGCCTTTCATTTTATTATGAAAAAATCTCTGTATAGAAAAGAAAAAAAATCTGTCATGAACCCTCAAGTAATTTTACAGTAATGTAAATAGTTGGAATGAATAGAAAATCAGCCTTAATTTTGTTACAAAAGTGACATTTCTCAAATATTAAATCAACACTTCATAAAACCTCCATCTCCTTTAGTTGCTCACAAATTACAGAATATAAATAAATATTTTAAACTGTCTAATGATAATTTCATAGGTTTTGCACTGCATAAACATTCTTTGTATAAATATAAGTTCAACAACTTCATATTTTGATTGTACATGTAAAGATGTTTTGACATTTTATTCTCTACAATTTACTTCAGGTTCATCTAATATAAAAAAGGAATTTTTATTTTTTTCTGAGATTCACAGTTCTTTCTGCTTTATTGAAGCATTCTTCTTTCAGAGCCAGGGGAAATATATTTCTTTTTTCCAACTTAGGAGGCAGAAATTTTAACTCTAAGCACTGTAAGTTGCTGAAAATTTAAAATCCTTTAAATTAAGTATTGTTGACACAGAGAATAAGTTAAAAGTAACTTGATTCAGGTTTTCCTCTGTAAACCAAAAAACCCCAGGGTCTCTCCTCAAAAGGTGCTTTCTATTCCCTTGATCAATCTAATTGTACTTCCCTGCAGCATCTCTAACTCTTAAATATGTTTCCTAAAATGCACAGACTAGAACTGAATATGACATCAAGATGCTGATGCCTGAAAATTTTATATAGCAGAAAAAGGCATCCTCCATCTGGTTTTCAGTACCTTACCTGATGATGGGCAGCACTGTCACTGGTTTTTTAGATCCTGATGCATGTTGACTTGTTAATTTCTGAAAACTGTCAACAGCTCAAAGACCTGTTTCTGAGCTGTAATTATTATCTCCAAGTTAGACATTACTTGAGAATGGTTTGTGTTAATTTATTTAGATATATTGATTTCATTTATCTGTACTGAAATTGCTTCTTCACCTTTTGCCCACTCAGCTTTCTGAGGTTCTTCTGAATTCCTTCTCCAATAATGCAGCAAGGAGCTACCAAACATAGTTTAACATAATCTGAAGGAGTTGGATCTTTAATAGTGCTCTCCCTCTTCCAGGTAATTGTGGAAGAAGCTAAACAACCCAGCTCCTCGTGAACCTGCAGCTCTGGTTGATTCTCAGTGGACAAAAGAGATTTATAGACAGGCTAATAATGACTAAGGAAAGAAAAATAAAGAACAGGCTAAGACATGACTTTAAAGAACTGGTAAAAGATCATTTCTCAAACTGTGTTCAATACAGTAGTTCAGTGCTGTCAAAAGTCATAAAGAATCTCAGTCTTGGGTGTGGATTCAATTTTTCAAGGAACCATGATGAACAGCTTTCAACAACTACACAGTTTTTTTACTGGAAAACACCCATGTAAAGAGTGACAAAAAAGGGACCTCAAGAGCTAATCAACACCAATCTATTTTCTCATTCACTTAATCATGAAAAGAAGAGAAGGGAAGAAAAGAGAAATGGAAAGGAAAGGAAAGGAAAGGAAAGGAAAGGAAAGGAAAGGAAAGGAAAGGAAAGGAAAGGAAAGGAAAGGAAAGGAAAGGAAAGGAAAGGAAAGGAAAGGAAAGGAAAGGAAAGGAAAGGAAAGGAAAGGAAAGGAAAGGAAAGGAAAGGAAAGGAAAGGAAAGGAAAGGAAAGGAAAGGAAAGGAAAGGAAAGGAAAGGAAAGGAAAGGAAAGGAAAGGAAAGGAAAGGAAAGGAAAGGAAAGGAAAGGAAAGGAAAGGAAAGGAAAGGAAAGGAAAGGAAAGGAAAGGAAAGGAAAGGAAAGGAAAGGAAAGGAAAGGAAAGGAAAGGAAAGGAAAATTTAAATTTCCAGTCAGGAAAATTTCCTGAAACTAACTCATTTTCCTTTCTATCACCCCTCTCCCTTCAAAGCCTGAACTGACTTTTGTCTCCTATATATTGACTATAAGTCTTGTTTCTGCAGAGGAGTCTAATATTGCTTTGTAATTTCAGGTACTCAATTTGAGTTTACAGTTACACTTGCTTATCATCATATCTAAGTGCCACTTCATTTTTTTGTGTTATATTTAGCTTATTAGATTTTCTGCTAGCTGAAATGCTCTTGATCTCTGTAAATAAACTGTTGGTTTTATTCAGCCGTGACAGGTGAAAATTCCTCCATAGAGTGTTAAACTGATCATTACTTGAAAATACCAAACCCTGATGGTCTATAACTGATGTCTCCAGAAACTAAAACCCATTTTGTTAAATAATTTTTGCAGAAATGACTGACTTCTATAAAGTTCTTTGCTTTTGTATAACACTGATAAGACATGAATTAATTCAAAGGACTCCTGCTACCTACGTAGGAAAATGTTATCTCTGTTTTTCAGATGGAGAAACTGAAAAGTTGAAGTGACTTCCCAAGGCCATAGGGTAAGGTAAGGATAGAATGGGTGCTTCAACTCTCCAGTGTCTGGCTTCTAGCCAGAATTATAAATGCCAAATATCCAACATAGCTCACACACAGTTAGGAAAATAGTAGATACATTTTGCTCATGGAGAAAATATAAAATAAATACAAAATTTTATATTAAGCAGTTACTAAGTCTGACATTTTGAGCAGATATTCAAAGTGTGGGAGAAGAAGCAGAAGGGTAATTTTCATCTTCCTGGCAGCATATAGTCAAACAGACTTTTTTCAGTGACTGCAGGCTCGGTTCCATTACAAAGTCCAGGTTTGAAGAAAATTTTCTTCCAGTCTTCTTCTCAGTCATATTCAAAGATTTTCCTTCTGTGGTGGTATTTCTCAAGTGTGAACTTACGTGTTATTAAGAAGTATCAGACTAACAACCCTGGAGAATAAAGTTTCATATTTATACCCAAACTAGATACTGTGCAGCTTTTTCAAAGAGTGGTTGTTTATAGGTTATAAAAAAAGACCCAGATCAAGAAGCAACTGATTATGTCTTGGACTTCCTGTGGGTACTGCACAGCAAATATTCAGACTTCCTTCTCAGTTTAGAAGTGTTATTATTTCCCTTGCAGTACTTGTGTTTAAAAGTATTAGTTTTTCAGGAAAGAAATGAAACAGCAGAATTTAACTGAAGTACCCAGAATCTTCTCTGTGTAGAACGTGAGGAACTGCAAAAACCATTTAGTCACTGCTGCTTTCACAGAAGTTAGGCTTACTGTCACACCAGAGACAATCCAAATTCCCCTCAGGAAAATCCTTACTCATTGGTAATCTTTATAACAATTATCAATTATTATAGCATGTTATAAAATGATTACTTTAACATGGTAACCTGAGCACTATTGTTTGTTTGGATCTAATTAGTTTCATCATTCCGAGAATGAAACAAAAGGAAAAAACACCACCCACAGGACAAGGGTACTTCCAAAAATGAGTGCAAAGTGGCAATATTTACCATTCTTGGAATCAGATAGAAATTGAAGGACTGTATTTTAAGAATAATGTTAAAATGAGCTGTAAGAATAGAGGAAAGAATTTAGAAAAATAAGAAATTAACTCCTTTCAGCTTCTGGTAAGTGCAAAATGAACACCTGGTTGTAACATTTTTTGTGAAACAGGGAATCATATTTTGGCATATGCAGGAAAAATAAGTGATAGAAACACATGGTTCTACTTGCCTTTCATAGTTGCAGGCTATTAAAAGGCCTTATTGAAAGAGAGAAAATCAATTCCATGCAAGGATGCTCACGCTTTGGCAGAAATACTGTAAATATTGAAGTGCTGTGTACAATTTAACAACTACTGAAATAGAGGCTGGATGGTTCTTTCTTCATTCTACCGGCCACCCTGAGGAGGTGGCCAGTCAGTCAAAGTATGTAAAAGAACTGACTTCACAGAAATGTATGTTCATACTTTTCTTCAGGAGACTAAAAAGCCAGGACTTTTCTGAAATAACCTTTTGTAACTGGTACAAAATATGCCAACACTGGTCTTTGTAAAGCATTATACAAGCTCTCCACATGCACACCACTTCACAAATGCAGGTTGACACATCTCCAGAGTCACAGGGTACTGTTTTCCTCTCGAGAAATTTCCTGAGGATAAAGTCATTATGGTCAGTCCAGCCACTGAACTGCAACAGTTTCCACAGAGGCAAGTCAGAGACGGAAGGCACTGCTCCTGCAGTGGCCCCATCGCAGCCTCAGTGTGCCCTGGAGCCTGGCAGGCAGCACAGCTGCTCAGGAGTGCTCCGTACCCTCCCTTACTGGGTGGTTGCAGGGGTGCCAGGGGGCTGACACGCTGGACCACTCCTCTGCAATCAGACATGTTGTGCAAGGGTTTGGAAGAATCGAAAATCAAGGCTAGTAATGAAAGAGTAGATACAGTGCAAGTGTGCAGGAGATGATTCAGGCTCTAAAAACTGCACCACAGGAAATTGCCTCTGTTGCTGCGCAATTACCATATTGTTACGAGTTTCTCATTAAGGACTTCTCTGTGACCATGAGTGAGACTTGATCTTGCCTAGTCTGTGGTAGTTAATGAGATACTCATTTATTGTACCAGAGTCTGTTAAGAAAGAATAATAAAGTGCTGAAGGTCTAAATTGCAGTGACCTATACAGGGAAGCCAAGGTGCCTACAGTCAGAGTGGATTTATGGCCTTTGGTAACACTGACAACAGCCTTCTCCAAGTTTTTGCCATGTGGCATGTCCTTCCTGAATATAGGATATAATCATACACAGGCTTACTGTGAATCTCCGATTAGTGTACTAAGTACTTTTTCCTATTATTGACTAAACCCATTTATTTTGTCTTTTTCCAAGCCACAGCACACGTATACATTCACATCCTGTACTTAAGGATACTTTCTCCTCCTGATGAAATTTACTGTTCTGTTTCTGCAACCCTACTCTCAACAGATAGGAAGAGCAATTCAATTACCCTTCACAGATGACACTGAAAACAGAATTTAGCATGAGCAGAATTTCTTTTGTTTTAAGCAGATTCTGTTACATGGAGCACATGGTGTTCTCTGTGGGGTATTCCACATAGTTTTTGCAGGATATTATAAGACAAACTGAGAGTGATTAATGCTAATAAAAAGAGCTACACAATTATCTGCATGTAATTACTGAATATTTCTTTGTTAAACTTGATGTGCTGTTGACATATCATTTCTCTTCAGGTCACTGACCCTGCAAGGTTTTGCCCACCATGAACATTTAGTTAATGCCATGTAGGTCAGTTCAAAGCAATATTTGATCTTTGATTAAGACATAAATTTTGAAAGACATAATTCATATCAAGGCAAATTAGAATCTTTTCGGTACACAGTACATAACATGTTCTAATAACATTAGCATTGTCATCTATTTAATCAGAGGCATGAAACTCAGAATTAATTATTCTACTTAAGAGTGCAAAGGACCTTAAGATCAGAGAATACAGCAAAATTCAGAATTATACTTTGCATCAATAGCAAATGTCAGGCTGTGTTTGATGCATATCTTTTGGGGGTTTAGTAGTTCAATTCCAAATTATTTTGGTATTACGGTAGGTGGATAATTAGTCCTCTCTATCATTCAATTTGATTTTTAAGAAAGTCAGTCAAGAAACAATCAACATTTTTAAAAGGAATAATAAAGGAAAACTGCATAGCAATATTAATGTGAATACTGATAATAATAATGGTTGTACCAACATGATAAAGGATTTATTTTTAATATATTCTCTCATTTAACTGGTGTGAAAAACTGTTGAATCCTATTATCCTATTAATGCTACTACAACTTCACCAATTCTGTGTTAGATAAGTAAATGGTCAAACATTATTCCCTTCCTGTACCCTAAAACAGTTAATAGGAGACATATTTAAATCTGGTGTAGAATAGAAATGTATTGGGTTAGCTTTTGCATCCTTTGCTACTTCAATGAATTTGAAGAAGCAGAGCCTTTTTTTCAACATCTTATAACCTCCAAGAATGACCTATTTTAATAATTTTAATAAAAAATAATAAAATAACTATTTTAATAATATTGACCCTCTTTTACTAGGTTTCCTTTTTGTTTTAAAAGAAGTGTTACTGCTTTCCTGGTTTGATTTTACGTGCATTTCTGAAAACCTTCCTGTGTTTGCTTTCTTTGTTGCTATTTACTTTCAAGGTGACACTGAATTTTTTAAAGATAAAAGCTGTTACAGACCTTCGTAAATATTTTCCGCTGACATAATGCCAGCAAACACAGAATCTCACTGGGGATTCACCAAACATCTTCAAACAGCCTGAAACATTACAAATGATAGGATGGTTTGCTTTTGGTCATGCAGCTGAATTGCTTGGGTTTTATTCACTATTCAAAATGAATAATATGCATCTAGTAATGACATGGGCTAATATTTCCTGTGACTATGCTGTAAGCTGCACTATACAGATAAGCTCTAGGAAAGACTTAAAAATAAATCCAGTCCAAATAGTTTTTGCTGTATATATTGCATTGTCACTCTCTCAATGTCAACTAAATTGCTACTACCTTATCAGTAATTAACTTATAGACTGTTCATCTTTCTAATCTGCTCTCATCCTTATTTTTCATTTACTTTAAATTCATTAGTCTCATTTTAGTGGTAAAAGAATCATTAATTGGCAAGTTCAGCTAAGTAAATCTTTCTTTCTTAAAATAAAACTTGAAAGTGCCTCAGAAAAAATTACTATTATATGAGTCCTACAGAATAAACATCATCACATCATCTTCATGATCATAAGATTTTGACTAGACAGTAATCCTTAATCCTCTCTAGACATTCAGAGGACATCTGCTGAACTCAAGGTTTTTCTGTAGTCATTTCACAAGAACATATCATCTGGATTTTGTAGCACACTAAGGATGTACATTTATTCTTCAACCATCAGGATCCAGCCCAGGGACAATTAGATGCTAAGTTAGAGTCTTCTTGTGATTTGAGCATGCCCTGTGATTAAGAGGTGAGTGGTCTGCTATTTAAACATTGACTGTTCATCCTGTGTTGATGCTAGAGGAGCTAGATTCGTTAGATACAGCAGGCTGTAGTAAATCAGAAATGAAACAGAAAATATAATTTCCTTGGACTTTGGGTTCTCAGGCCCAGGATTAAGTATCTGTCAAAGGATTTAAAGTAGGTCAGAGGACATTTTCTACTTGAAGCACTGCAATACCGATGACAAGCAGGCTACATTCCTTCCTACAAAAAACAGGCCAAGGAAAGATAGAAACTACTGGGATCACATTTACCTTGTCACTGGAGTGTTTCCCTACTTATGCAGAAGAAGTTGGACTGAAAAATGTATACTGATATTTTGTGCTTTCAACAGGATCTCATCTGAAGAAACAGAATAGTAAAGGCCAGTATAAAGAAAATGCAGATCAGGGGTAAGTCAGGCTGAGGAAGGTAACTTCCAGAGAATTTTAATTAAAGCCCTTGAGATTAGATATGCCAGGTTTCCAATATTTATTAAATAGATTTGCTCCCAAACCAACAACTTTCATGATCATTCTTGTATCCAGGTGAACCAATCAGTATAAAAATTAGAGAAGGAATATTCTCAAGAAGATCAAACAGAAAAAGTAGCAACTTCCATGCCTTTCTACTCCCATGCTATATACTATTGCCTAGGAAAGACAAAACTGTGATATGGAATTATACTTTCTCTCCTTTTTTGCTTTACAGACTATTTACTGTGAATAGTCAGTGCCAAAAGTATAATTAGCCTTATTTGGAAAGTGGAAGCTACAATGGCAGCTGTCCATGTGTTAATCAAAATGCTTTTTCAGGGAAAATAAAAAACCACTAAAATAATCCAAAAGTATTTGAGGAAAATAATGGAGTTCTTAAATATTATATACCATCTTAAAGAATGGAAAATACTGGTAAACTCAAAGAATGGAAATTACAGGTTTTAAACTTCGAAGAACTCTTTATAGTGTAAAGTTCATAAATATCAAAAAGTGTTATCATGCTGTAATTTGAATTTATCCACTTTACTAAGTACATAAATATCAAATACCACTATCTTGCCATCATTTAACTTAAGATTTCTATTATTTTAGAGCCTCTAAGACTAAGGCTTCTAAGATTTCAGTGGGGATCTCAGAAGCATAGGGAATTCAGATGCTGTTAAGTATTTCTCTTTGTGATTAAAATATGGTTCTAAGTATTTTATTGTTTAAGGATATTTTAAACCCTCAAATTATATGACATAGCATAAAGTATAAACAAGATGGACCTCTTTGCAATATTTTAATACTGTTTCATCAAAAAAGAGTTCAAACTAAAAAAAAAAACCTCAGCCTGTGGACTTTAATTATTAGAACACCAAATTGCACATACTCACATCACTTCTAGAACGTTTTGTTTGGTCTTCCTTCTCTGTCCCAAATGTGGCACTAGCAATATATTTGGATTCATACTAAATACAATATATTTGGATTCATACTAAATATATTTGCAGGAGGAGGAGTGTTTAAGTAGCCAAATTAAAACTATGAGTTAACTGAAATTTTCATAGAATTATTCAGAACTGTTGTGCAAAAATGGATACAGGCTATATATTGGGTTGACGTGGTGTAAGATACAGTTTTAAGTATTCTGAGAGATAAAAATATATGTTTGCTCATTTGACTTTCAGTGCAAATGGCACAGTGTGGCAGTGCAATAAAGCAGAATATGTGCCTCCTTCTGCCGTATAAAATATGTTGCAGTCACAACAGCTGGTGCTGGTTCAGAGTCACTCAAGGGCCAGCTTGATCAGTTCGTATGATCAAGTTTTTGAAATGTCAAGTAACATCTACTCACAACAAGGAATCTTCATCGGATCAGGTTTCATATGTCTTCCTACTGCTGTATAAAACCATCATAAATTTTTATTTGTGTGCTTTAATATGCACCAGTGCATATGTCCACAAGTGGTTTGTATCTTGTTGGCTCTATGGTACAGTTATTTGTGGCTGCCCAGGTGCCATTTTACAGCTGTGGAATATGAGGGTGTGATAATTTAGAAAATTAACCCACTACAATCAAGAAGGTTAAAAATTATGCTACCTTTTCAGTATTGTTTCCTGATTTCACATTCAATCCTTTTGGTGTGTTATTTCTTTCTCCTTATATGATTCTGTTACTTGTCCTAACTGGTATAAATCCTCTACACTAACACGCAACACCAGGTCAAGATCTGAATAAAGGCATTCTCTGCAGTTATACCTCATTGTTCTGAACTTGAATTTTGTCCAAAAGGTTGTATAATCAAAGTATAATCAGTGACCACTGTTGTTTGAACAAGATTTATTCTCCTAGGGAAAAAAAAAAAAAGCAGTAGAATGAAGTAAAAGTTCCTGCACCACTGGCTGGTCTTGTAATTGTAGATACCCAACTAAGCATTTTTATGGACTTACCAGTTGTCTGTGGACCTATGGGGTACACAAAGATTGAACTATTCTAATCTATTCTTTCACTGCAACCAGGTGCTTGAACTGCTGGAAAGAGAAAAAATTGTATTTCAAATTGAAAACCCAGTAACTGTGGAAATGGTTAACATATACCTTGGAACCTTGATGGTCCAGGGGCATGATCTCCACCTTTTGGATAGACTAATACAGCTGTTCTCCTAACCCACAGTCCTCTCTCTGACTAATCCTGGTAAATTTACCAGAGAGGAAAAATTTTAGTGTGCACCTTTACTAATGATAGAAACATCCACATCTGAATGTTTAAAGAGTGGATCTTCACAAAGCAAACTGCACAATGTGTCATAGTTGCCTGTGGCATTTCAGTCTGTGACCAATATACCAACTGTGCTACCAAAAACTTATATGTGCTAAATTAGCACTGAAGTACCATGGTATGTATAAGTATGTATAAATACCACTATGCTCCCTCTGCTGCTTCCCTAATCACAGAGTCTAACAATTCTACAAATACTATTTTCTTCTTGTACCCCATCATATCTTTGCCCTTTCCAGATTAATTAAATATGTGGGTTTTTTTCTGGAGAGACTGTTTTCTTGCTTGAGGATAAGATTATAGAGTCAGCAGAAATACCATTGGTTTACTGTGTGCTGTGTTTATACTAAGTCCACTTCAGAGACACTTATTGTCCCCTACAAGATGGACTTTGGTTCCTTTAAAACACTTAAAAGTAAGAAAAGAAAAATCTCTTTGTTTTTTCAGCTATAGTCTATCTCATATCAGCAATCTAAGATGCTGGAAGTCTCTTTTGCTAAGAAATTTCAGGAGAAAAAAATGAGTAAAAGTTCCCTGAGCCATAAGAAGTTGTACTGGTTTTCTGTGCCAAAGTAATATTGGTATAAAAAAATGCCAAGGTAACTAACTTGATGGATGTTCTTCTATGTACAACTTCATGTAAGAATATAGTTTGAAGTTGGTTATTCTAGTGAATTTCAACCTGTCTTGAAGAAGCATATTTTCTCACAGTATATATTCCATTAAGTGCTTCCATTTAAATCTAAGAAATCACTTTCTACTGTGCCCGTGGTGAAACACAATAGGTTTCAAGGAGAGGTTGTAGTGTGTCAGACCTTGGAGATGCTAAAAACCTGACCGGACACAGATTTTGTGCAACCTGCTGTAGGTGACTGTGCTTTGTGCAGCGGAATTGAATTAGGTGATCTCCTGGGGGGCCTTCTCAACTCAGATACTCTGTGATTCTCTGAACTGAAAGTTCTTTGCAAATGTTCTGCTTCCTGTCACCAGAGGATAAAAGAAGATTATGTTGCCTCAGGGGCACCTCTCTGGCCAGTCTTGGTGTTGACCAAGTTGCAGGGAATTATTGCTCAAAAGCATCTAGCTTTGTTCAAGTATAAACTACCCATCCAAAGGGAGAAAAGTTAGACTGAAAAGGATGTAAAAAAACCCCCATAAGTGTGACCAAGTTTAACTCTCGATCTTCTTTACTGCTTCATACTGCATCTCTTTTTCCCATTAGCTCTTATATTTTTTCCTTTTCCTGGGAGACAGTGTTTTTGTCATTTAGACAAACTTAATGAAAGAAATCCACAGTCAAGGCTACAGAGACAGAAAACAGGTGACAAAATAGATTGCTTAAGTGGAATAAAATAAACAATCTTTGTTTCCTTAGTTCTTGGGTTTTTTCTGCTTATCTCCTTTTTTCAGGCTTTGTATGGTACTAATGCCACTATGAATTCTGGCCAAGTCATAGTAGAAAGGCAGAGATAAGAAATCATGGGGTTAGCCAGAGTTGAAGGATGCCTCTAAGTAACAGGATGTGCTACTTTCAGGAACAGTAAGCTTGTGCTATTCAAACTCAGTATACTGTAATTCAAAATATTTTAGACATTTGCTAAGATGGATTTTCACCTCTCCATAATTTATAGCTAATGCAGAACAGAAAGAGAAATGTGCTATGAAGCATAAAGCCAGGAAATGTGGAAGAAGATACAGAGAAAGCCCATAATTTTTTACCTGCTAAAATGAGAACCTTATGCTAGTGAAAAATTAGAAATTGAACCTGATCTCCTGTGGTCACATGCTTTACTATGCTCCTTCCAATCAGATTTTGCCATCACCCTTATGAAACAGGTGAATAAAAATTAGTTAAAGTTACCTGCACACAGAATCATGGAATCAATTAGGTTGGAAAAGATCTCTGAGATCACCAAGTCCAACATTTGACAGAACACCTCCTTGTCAACTAGACCAGGGCACTAAGGGCCATGTCCAGTCTTTCCTTAAACACCTGCAGGAACGGTGATTCCGCCACCTCCGTGGGCAGCCATTACAAAATCTATTCATCCTTCCTGTGAAGAATTTCTTTCTAATGTCCATGCTGAACCTCCCCTGGAGTAGCTTAAGTCCATGTCCTCTTGTCCTGTTGCTGGTTGCCTGGCAGAAGAGACCAATCCCCACCTGGCTACAACCTCCTTTCAGATGGTTGTAGAGAGTGATAAGATCTCCCCTGGGCCTCTTCTTCTCCAGGCTGAACAACCCCAGCTCCCACAGCTGCATTCCACAAGCTGCATTCCCCAGCTCTGTTGCCCTTCTTAGGTCCCACTCCAGCACCTCAATGTCCTGCTTGAATTGAGAGACACAGAACTGGGTGCTTGAGGTGTGGCCTCGCCAGTGCCAAGTACAGGGGCCAGTCACTGCCCTGGTCCTGCTGGCCACACTATTGCTGATACAGGCCAGGAGGCCATTGGCCTTCTTGGCCACCCGGACACACACTGGCTCATGTTCAGCTGTCTGTCAACTGGCACTCCCAGGTCCTTTTCCACTGGGCCACTTTCCAGCCACTCTGCCCCATGTCTCTAGAGCTGCCTGGAATTGCTGTGGCCAAATTGCAGGACCCAGCACTTGGTCTTGTTGAACCTCATACCACTGATCTCTGCTCATTCTTCTAGCCTGTCCAAGTCCTTCAGCAGAGCCTTTCTTCCCTCCAGCAGGTCAACAATCCCACCCAACTTGGTGTTATCTGCAAATCTGCCAATGGTAGACTCAATCCCTTCATCCAGATTATCAAGATAGTAAACACGACTGTGCCCACACTGATCCCTGGGGAGCAGCACTAGTGAGTGGATGACAACACAGACAGGAAAAGCCTTGCACTGTCTGCTTAGAACAGGCATGTGCTGTTTCCCTTTTGTGTGCTTGAAAAGAAATCGACTCTGTCCCATTTATTTATCTGTGTGGGGGCCCAAGAAATGAAATCTAGGTGACTTTATTAACTTGGGCTTATCCGGTCTAATTCTCCATAACAGGCTATATTGATTCCTCAAGGTCTCAACTCCTCAAGCAGTAGGATTTAGTCAGAAATAGAGAAAAGATAAGTACAAAGGAGAAGTGTGAGGCTGTTCTCACCTATACTAGTATTTCCTTTGGCTCATTGTACAGGGCTTGAACCTATTTGCAGTTGCAGCTTGACAGGACTTGGGGCTGAAATTGTGAAGACAGGTGACCCTAAACTGAACACAATGTGAACGAGGAGAACAGAAAGGACACATTTAGTTAAAGCACTATACGTAGTAGGGGAATGGGGGAGCAAGAGATGGAAAAAAAGTGCAATCCTGCATCTGTTCTGTAATAAACAGAGAGACATTTTTCTTCAAAATTTTGTTGGGACTATTACACTATCAGAAAGTTTTCTTTCTACTGAAAATCAAACAAGAAACAACCTTTAATCAGTACCTTCAGCCTACATCAATTTAAATCATCTTTCAGAAAGTACTTAAGGCAAACAAAACAATTCAGGTGAAAAGCTTCACATTTAATTATGGTCATTTAAGCAACAAATAACTTGTAATTACCTTGGTAGATGCTGAATCGGCTTAGCAATGAACACTGCAATATTAACCATTCTGACCCAACCTTTTTCTAAATCAGACAGAGGGACACAAGGACAACACTGATAATATCAAGCATTACAAATGCAGCATAGCAACACTTCAAGTATGTATTCTCATTTTTTTCTGAGGTGCTTCTCTTTAACACACACACGCACACACACACACACACACACACAGTATTTCCATGCCCATTACAGGTTGTTGACAGAAATGGTCTCTGCTGAGTTAACAGCATTCTTCTGCAGGCAAGGAGTTCTTTGCTCCCTGCATCCAACTTAATCTGTGTCTAACATAAATGTTCTGCCTCATTTTCACCAGTGTAAGTTCTCAGAAGTTAAGCACCAGCAAACAGTTAATTAATAACATAAATATTATTTCCATACAATTGGATTCCTTATAATTCAGTGGCCATGGTACTTTGAAGACCCTTAAGTAGTAATTCCTTTTCCAAGCTCTCAGACACAGTCCTAAAGGCTGTTTGATTGTTTATAACTTCCACTTCAGTTAGTGCAAGGCTTTTCTGAAACCTCCTTTTTTAATGATTAGAAATATTCTTGCAAATTTATTTCAGGACCTGCTGGGGTTTTGTGTCTATGTTGTCTCTGACCTCTTGTCTTCCTCCTTTGGTCTTGCCCAGCCAGTGTCTCTCTTAGCACCCTTTTTGTCAGGTTACACAGGCCACATTATTTGTCTTCTTCATCCCCTGACCACCTTAGTAAATCTTCTCTGCACCAGTTTCCACTCAAATAGTTTTATCTCAACACGGCTATGTAGCATTGCAAAAAGCGTTTATGATTATATTTTCCCAACAACTTACATGACAGTAAATATTTTTCACTACAGTATTAGTGTGAGCAGCCATAAAGATGGCCTGGTTAAAGAGACAAAATTACCGAAAACAAGAAAATGGCTCCCGGAAAATTTAGACAGAGAAATTGCCTGCCAAAGTAGGAGCTGGATATCTGGGAACTAGGTCTGTGAGCCAGAAATGTCCTTAAAAAGCACATCTGGTAACTTTGAAGTATATCTGGAGTATCAATAATCCAGAGACATCCTGAGGTACCATCAATAAGCACCAAACCAAGAAACTCTAATGGCAATTTATCATCTGAAAAAGTAGAATCAGCCGGGGAAAATAAAATTATTCAGGAAGAAATGAAAGCACAATTTAATCATTTAATTATTGGCTGTTACAGATGAAAAATCGAAATTAACATGTATTGACTGCTTGAAGTGGTGTTGTCCCACACCCTCTTATGTCTCTAGGCTATTGTTAAGATCAGGTTCTTAATATTTTAGAGAGAGATGCCTCTGCCCAAATTGAGGTACAAATGAGACCATATGCTTTAGTCCATAGTATGGGTTTTATTTGAC